>JAJONI010000044.1:24340-56010 GCA_022190145.1 Pezicula rhizophila
CTGTATGGGTATGAGAATGTATGGGGTCCAGATCACACATCAACGCTCGACACAGTCAACAACTTGGGCACTCTCTACAAATCCCAGGGTAAGCTAAATGAGGCGGAGAAGATGTACCAGCGGGCGCTGTATGGGTACGAGAAGGCTTTAGGTTCCAAGCTAGTCACTACTTACATTCCTGCATTAAACACAGTTGAGAATCTCGCTATGTTGTTTTCGCAAACTGGCCGATTGGATAAAGCTAAAGAGCTCTATTTACGCGCTCAACATGGTATTGGAACTGTTTTTGGGCATTCGAGTGAACGGTGCAGGAATATCGCTATAGCGTTGGCAAATTTAGGTAATGATAAGACTTGATATTCTTTATTTCATGGTTTGTTATCAGGTTATTTGGAATTTCTTAGGGCAGGGAGACGTCCATAGCATAAATAGTTACAGAGTGGTACTTAAAAATTTGTCACTTTTACTGCTCGGGTACAATCAAATATATAACAAAGCCTTTCCTGAGATTTCGAAGGTACTATATCTATCCTAGTTCACCAGATAGCTGAACAGATCATCACTTCTTCTTCCAATCTCCAACTGTTTTCCGCCACGCAGGGATGGACGTTAATAGTACACAGCAGCATTGAGGAGGACACAAATTGGCGGCCTATTTCACCCTACTCTACGTTCTACGATGCAGATCACTCCTCGATGTACTCTCATATGCAGCTTACTTTCGAAGCCGCACTGCGTTGCTCTTTTCTTACAGTATGTGGCATTCGTTTATCACATCTTATCAAGTATACAATCTAGAGATTGGGTAACACACGTACTTGGTGACAGTCTGCCGTCCTAGGATTGGACTACTTTTGCCCTCTTAGAGGCGTAGCAATTGGCGAATGCCATAGCAAAATCCCAGTCTTGCTTAACTATTTCGACAGCTACTACAGTAAAGATTAGGTGCTTTCCGAGCTGACACATGGTTAGAGCTTTAGCCAATGAAATTATTGCAGTCATGGCTTCTTTGTAGCAGGGTTTCGTAGGCAGATCTGAGTATTGGTATTAATACTGCTATGTATTACAGTACACGTTGACTTTCTTACTCTCTTCTTAGTTCGTGATTGCAATAGCTGCGAGATATCTAGGAAGGGAAAGACAAGCCTACAAATATCTCTGTGGGAGAGCGAGAAGATAGAAGATGCAAACTTAGGCACAGATACTGTTCAAATAGATTAGTAGTAATATCCTGTAGTAAATTAGGAAATTAGTGAGGCAGAATTATTCACGCACAAGGAGAGGCTAAATAGAGCGATTGAGTTTTCAGGATAGCATTATTCATTGACGTCGAATGTAACAAAAACACAGAAATAGAAGCGCCATACTGTACGTACCGTCAAAGGTTCCCTGTAGAGTTACTTCGACCCTTGAAAGCAACATTGTGAGCAAGGCTTATACCCTGCCATCTTAGCGCTAAGTGCTTAGCCATTTATCTGTTCGCATCTAACAGGAAGCTGCCAGGGGCTGACACGTTAAGGCTAACAAGTTCCCGGAGGCTGACAGGCCAAAATATCATTCAAAAGAATGTGAGGCATGGATGAATATGATTAGACTATAACATAGTCTTGACGTCATATAAGTTATGAGCGAATTATGAGAAGAGGGGTACAAAATATGATGACAATAAAACGTTCGATCTGCAAATTTCTCTTGTTTCGAACTTTGTTTGTTCAATGTCCGAACTTTGCGTAGTCTGTACAGTACAGTTTATCCGCAAACAGTAAAAGAACTGCCGTTGCTTCAAGTAGGTTGCATGTCGCATGTCAGCGATGACAAGAATTAAAGTAGGACTTGCATGATGGATTTACGAAGTACGGTAATGACTCTAACGTGGATCTATCTGCACAGCGATCATCCGAGATGGTGCCGAATTTTCAGGACGTTCCACTCCCTATTAGGCTTCGCTTTGACCGACCTTGATCAGTCAAACTCCTAATAAGGTATAGTTAGTTCTAATTAGGTCTAGCCTAAACCTTTGTGCAACGTCAGGCAATAGGGAAAAATGAGGATATACCATACCTAGCTAATTGTGGCCTAATATGGACCTCCAAGAGCTCGCCCAGAAGTCGTTGAATACCCGAATCACACCAGCAGTATCCCAGCAGCGATATGCCTCTACGCCATGGACTGAAAGAGGGTATCCGCAATCGAATTCGCCCACGCCAGCGCTGCCAAATTTGCTAGGTGGCCCGTCGCTGATCCCATCTGTCGAGCGTGATAGCTGTACTCCTCCTACCCTGGAATCGAAGGCAACAATTTGGTCGTTAGATGAATCAGACAAGACGGTTTTGCTACGAATAGCCTGGGAGATGAAAAAGCACTATGGCAAAGTCAGTATGACGTCTTTCTGGAATAAGGTAGCAGAAAGCTTTACCCAGAATACTGGTATTCCTATGGATAATTCCCCAAATAGATCAGTGCGCAGATGGATCAAAGCCGGAAAGACTTCCTAGCTACCCTTGATAGTGGCGAGCAAGATAGCCCGACATCATATACCGACGCGTTGGATAGATGGATAGAGGTAGACGACGACTATATTAGCCAGGTAGAGGCTTTAAAAGATGCCCAGGGTCGAATGGATCAAAAAACCCAAGATGTGCTCAATTGGCGTGAGAATCAATTCCAGATTCTTAGCAACAAGACCTCAAGCCCATTCGAAGCCAATAGTGAAATCAACAACTCTGAAGACGACGATTCAAAGTCTTCCCTGTCTATATCGCGATCCCGATCAGCGTCAAATCGCCCTCGAAAGCGGCAACGTCCAGACGAAAAAGACGATATTCTTGTTAGCCAGATTGTCCGAATCGCAGATCATATCGTTAGTGGGGGTAATAGCAGAGCTAGAGATAATGGTGAAGGTGATAATAGGCAATACAAGAAGCTTGCTGAGCAATATGATGAGCTTTTAGGGAGGCTTTCAAAGGTAGAGGATGGGATAGATCAGATATTGTCGTATATTAAAAATAGGCCTCAAATTTAGTGTTAGAAAAATGAGGCTATATTCACATTACAGCTAGCTAAACATTCCTGCACTTCTATTAGCACTACCCCAAATCGATTATCTCTCCCCTTAATACAAATATAGCAGTTTGTAAGCAGAATTACAACATAAAAATATACCCCAATAGGCTGTAAGCTAGCCGTCAAACCCTTACCGAAAATGGCATGAAATGCTTCCCGATGGCCATAAGCATATCTGAGAGCCAGCTGAGTTTTGCCAATACCGCCAGGGCCTGTTATAGTCATACAAAGAGGGCCCCTTCCAGTAGCTCTTGCCCGTTGATGGTAACGAGTCGGCTGAAGAGACTCTTCCAGTTGGTGCAAAGCGTCTTGTCTACCCCAGAACCTGGAGTCTTGTCTAAAAGGAACGCTAAAAATCGGAAACTTTGATTGTGGTTGTCCCTGTGTATCTTCTAACGTAGGCCGTAATGCTTCTGAAACTTCGTTAATATCTCGGGACGGGCTAGTTCCTGGCATGTCGGAGCCAGGGGACTGCTCGGCTGCGTTGATTTTAACAGACGTGCTGGAAGATGTTCTCTTGTCGCTAAGGCTGGTTAGCTTAGTAGGCTCATGAAGGGATCTCTTCGGGGGATGAAGTGGCAGCTTCTGACGAAGTGAGTTCTTCAGACAGCTCACGCTAGCAACCAAACTTGCTATCTGGCGAAAAGCTTCAGTACCGTCTCCAAAGTTGTATATTTCATTGTGATCGGCTTGCACAGGAATCACAATTTCACTGCTCAAAAGTGTAGTGGCGAGTTTAAGATCAACCAACTACCTCTATTAGTAACTATGCAACATGCATGAATAGTTGTGAATTTGCTTACCACAGATCTTCGAGTTAACAGCAAGTTGGATTTCAAGCGTGATTCTAAAGTTTCATATGCCGAAGTAACTAGCACTGTCATAAGTCTAAATCGTTGCTTGAACTGTTGACACAAACTTGCTATTACTGAGATGTTAAGCTTAGCTTTTACTAGAACGACTTTTGGCAACTGAGTGACAAATCTTAGAAGTTTAATGGCCTTAGGCCAGTGCTCCGTCCGGTCGAGACTGATGTGTGGACATCCGAGAAATACCAATCCAGACTTTATGTCTAAGAGCCTCCTGAACTTAACCAAATCCTCAAACGTCAATACGAGCATCTATGGGCTGCTTGTTAGTAATGAGATTAGTGTAACTATTATTCGAAGGTGCCTTACCCATTTAAGAATAAGGCCACCAAATCCATGACACACAAATACCATCGGCCGCACAAGAAACTAGCCAATAATGAGTTGTTCGTTCGATGGTGGAGTGGAGTCTGCATCACATACGGTTTCACCTTGTGCCCAAATTTGTTCTACTATCCGTACTGCCTCTTCACGCAAATGGTACCACGAAAATTGGCTCTCTGGAAGAGTATACTCAAGACTCAAGACTCGGTAGTCTGGAGCTTTCTCTAGCAAGATGTCGTTCAACCATGCCCATGATGCCGGAGGCGCACTCACTCCAGATTCGTAAATATCAGGAAGGACAATGATGCTGCTTCACGTCAGCGTCAAGAATTCTGCAATGAAACAAAGACGCATACTTCAAGCTATATTGTCGGCTGTAAGGGTGACTCTTCAGCGGCCACAACTATCTAAGGCGATCTCCATTTTCTATTTGCTCAATGATCTGGCCCTGTAACCTAGGGCGTGCCCTTGTGTTGCTAGCTAGGCTAACTTGCTGCTGTAAATGAGGCTTTGCCTATAAATGACTTGTCCAGTTAGAAGCCATTCCTTCGGTCATAGTCTCTTGATTATCCCCAGTTGTTGGCACCATATGATCATCTAGTTCTATCTTCAGCTTATTGACGCAATCAGGCTCCAGTGGCGTATCGTTCTGAAGATTTTGAACAGTTGGAGAAAAAGCTTAACTGTCCCTAGTTTTATAGGATTTGGCCTGTGAGAGCGTACACCTGGGGTTGGAACTCTTCGAAGTTACGTCTGATGAACGCATATCTGACACATCATGTATTCTTGAAACGAGTAGTAATTCTTCCATAAAGCCGGCTGATGGCTGAGAGTGGCTGCCCTCTCGAGAGGTAGCCTCTAGTAACTTGCCGAAATCTTCCTGCCAAAGGATCTCGATTGGTGCTTTCTTATGAGCCTCGAACTCTAATTGCCGCTGAATATCGCTTCTAGCTTCGCAATGGTTATCCAGATCACCGCGATTACCTAGCTCTTGTACATAAGCCATGAAATCTTCGAAGTTTTCCTCAACGATAGAGCTCTTAAACCCTTCGGCAATTAAAAGGCGCCGAAATTTCTTCTAGGTAGTCGGGTCGTTATCCGAATAAGATGTAAGCACTGTCTCGTCAGGCTTCTAAGTGTTGACTAGTATCTAAGCCAGCAGGCCCTTCATAGTTTCAACCTCTGGGTTCTTCATACCTGCGCGCTTCAGCTCAGAAATATACCGACCTGCACGCCTCATAGCCTTTTCTAATCTCCGTTGCGATACCATCATGTGGTAAGACGTGAGATTCTGCGTGTGGGAAATCATCTTCTGCCTAAGGAGCGTGAGGTCCTGCATTTCATTGTTCCCAAATCTGACTTTCTGCTAGACCCTCTTCCCTTTCGAGTGCTTACTTTCTCGAAGAGTTGAACATTTTCTCAAGATAGAATCAAGCTTACTCAGAACTTCTTCGCAGTTCGAAACCAGCAGTTTGACATCGTCGTTTTGATCATCAGCGGCGGGGTCATTCAATGACTCTTAATCGTGGATGGATAGTTGAAACTGATAAAGAACGGAATGGAGCCCTCCTACTGCGCGTGTTAACTCATCATGCTCTCCGCAAGCGTCTCGTGTATTTTGGAAGCATCTCCAGGCAAGTTGGGTGACAAGGATAATGTCACCAACCCCGTAGCCAAACGACATCGTAAACAGATACCAAGAATAGTGAACTTATTTGAGAATATAACAAGGGGCTTTGGCAAAGTGAATCGAAAAATCACAGCTACACAACTAAAAGTCAAATCTCCAAAATGTTGAAAGGAAATGGTAGAATCCAAAGACAAATAAGTGAACGGCCTAGTAGACGCCACCTTTTGCAGCATTGATTGTGCCTTGGGTCCAACTGATGCTGTGCGACATTACCCAATACACCTGTAAGCCAATCCTGTCATAACAGCACAGCAGCCTGCAGCCATGTTGCTGCGCCTCGCCAGATCTCCAGGCGCAACCTCACCACTGAATTCCGCCCGTGATTCTGCCTTGACAGAGCCCTCGTCCTATAACCATGGGGCGATTCTACTTGCCCGTTAGTGTAGTCTTTCGCTTCGAGAATGCCCCAGAAGATCGCTCGGAAATGTAGGGCATCCGCAATGGACAAGCACCGGGAATGAATGGGAGCTGGAAGCTGGAGTTGCAGTATTCAAAGTCACCGGATGGTGGAAGCAAGTGGGTGGAATGGTGATATTGAATTAGACTAAGGAGCTGGCTTCTATAGCGGGCGAACCTCTGAGGTTCTGGCCTTCTTCTTAGGGACCTTAATGCCCTGCAACTCGCGCCTCTTGAAAACTTGAACGCAGCATAGTATACGTCCAATCCACTGCCCTTGTCGCGTCCGTTTTGTCCCATGAATCGAGTGTATGCGTTGGCGGAGCGGTAGATGGCTTGTTCGAATTCCGTGACTTTCATCGAACCGGAGTCAAGGAAGGTTCGAATCTCCTCCTTCACAGCTCGTATCAGCTCCTCCGCAGCGAACCTGCCCTGAATATTACCCTTTACTGTAACGCGATGTCTCTTCTGAAAAATTTGGTCTGAGAGCGATAGGTAGGCGCCGATGCTGTCCTCGATAGTCATCTTCAGCCGGCCAGGCATGACGCCGATGAGTGCGCCTATTGCAGCAACTTACCCACTAGTACTCGTTCCTCCAATCGTGTAAAAGTAGTCGCATGGCTTTGGAGGGTTCTCTGGGTTGACAGTCTCCATGAGCTGCTGCAGGATCATAAGCGCAGACAGGCCACGGACTCCACCGCCATCGAGCGCAAGTAGGCGGAGATCTCTGTCTGGCATCGTTGGCGCGAAGTAGTTTCAGTGAATCTCGAATTGCTGAGTCTTGAATTGCGGAGTCGGCATGCGCAGTGGATCTGGTGGATTGTCGAGTTGAGAGGTGGTCGTTCGACGATTCTTCAGCTAGGACTCTATGAGCGATTGAATCAAGGCTTGATTTGTCGGTGAGGGTGTATATCGACGTGTAAGAACGAAGTTGTCCATTATGGTGGACTACGAAGCCCTCACACTTTCCAGTAGTGCTCTCGCAGTATAGTGTGAATACGGCCTGTAGCGTAAGACGTGGAATGAGGAAGAATTGGCTCCGCTCTATGATGACAATCGGTACTTCTGTAAGCGACATAGACCTCGCAGTACTTTGTTGGCAGCATATTGATCAAATTCTAGTAGGCTTGTTGTCGCGAACGTTCGGGGGGTATCGATTACATTTAACTTTTTAAGGTTAGCGCCCAGGTACTGTAACGCGCGGCCTCGCGGCTGATCGTGCGCGGGGCGGGGTAAAGCTTTGTGTCGGCCTCAATCGCTCTCCGCTCTATAGTACTGTTCCAATCGACAATCTTCGGACATCTTCTTCACTAAAGCTACTTATTTCCGTGTCGCTATTATATCAATATCTGGTCATTACTACAGAACAGTACATTATGGAAGAACACAATCAGAAAGTCCAAGCAATCGCTACAGCTATCAAGGACTTCCAAAAGAGAAAACAACCATTTCGTCTTTACCATGGATCAACGGGTCGAACCAACACAATCCGGCTTGATCCTAAGAAGGTCATCGATACAAGTCGTCTCAACAATGTCTTGTTTATAGATAAAGACGCCGGCATAGCCAATTGCGAGCCAAATGTCAATATGGAGGCTCTCGTGAATGCTACACTTAAAGAAAATCTGGTGCCTCTAGTTGTTATGGAGCTTTCTTCTCTCACAGTTGGCGGCGCCTTTGCTGGCATGGCTGGAGAGTGTAGCTCGTTTAAGTTTGGACCATTTAACGCAACGTGTTCTGAGATAGAGATTGTCACAGGAGACGGTGAGATTCGAATTTGCTCGGAAAGAGAAGATCAACACCCAGAGCTGTTTCATACTGCAGCAGGGTCGTGTGGGACGATTGGGGTTATTACTCTAATCAAGGTCCGACTCATGCCTGCTAAGCCATATGTACAACTCACGCTTTACCATGCCAACTCGGCGACTGAAATTCATGAACGGACCCTTAAAGCAATGGAAGATTCAAATACCACGGACTACATCGAAACGATTCTCCTCTCAACAGACGAAAGCTTGCTTATAATTGGCCACTTAATTGACGAACCTAGGAGTAACTCGGTTTCTATATTCAAATGCTGGCGTCCAGGAGATGGTTGGTTTTATCATGAGATTAAACGACTATCCGCAGAATTGACTCAAGAAAGTCGCAATGGCAATAGCTCCACCCGCACTATTATCATGCCTCTCGTAGATTACCTCTTTCGTCATGACAGAGGCGCTTTCTGGGGAGGTGATCTCTGCCTTGATTATTTTTTTCTACCTAACAATCGTGTGGTCCGACGAATGTTTGATGCGTGCTTACGATCTGGCCCCATGTATCATGGCTTACACCGCAGTGGCTTAGCGCAGAAGTATATCATTCAAGATCTAGTATTCGCATCGTCAAGGGTTGTTGGGTTCCTAAAAGACTTTGATGCGGAATGGCACATGTATCCAATATCGTTTTGCCCACTTGTGAAAGGGGCAAAGATAGGGTTGAATCCAGCACAAGGTATGGTAGATGACGAGCATCGAACAAAGGAAGTTCTCTGGAATGTCGGCACATATGGTATGCGCAAGTTTCCGAAACTAAGTGTTGAGGAAGAAAATCGTAAGCTGGTAAAGTTGGTCAGGCATCACAATGGCGTAAAATGGACCTATTGTGAATCATGGATGACGGAGGAGGAGTTTCGGCAAGATTATGACTTGGCTGAGCTTGAAAAACTACGAGTAAAGTACAGCTCTACGTGGCTACCGAATTTGTATGACAAAGTCAAGACCGATGTAGTAGCGATTGAGAGAGTTTCCACGCAGTATTGGGGCTTTTGGAATATACGACCACTTGCGGGTGTATATGGTGGAATTTCAGCTATCATTGGGCAGGATTACCTTCTCCAGCGGGAGCACTTATGGAAGCGACTCTACGCATGTTTCACAAAGTTATTTCAAGGTCGCAAAGCTCACACTGAGTGATTTTCGGTAGTTGTCTCTCTAAAGAAAATGTTGAGAGTAGGAGCAGTTCAGAGAATGGTCACGGATTGTCACTTAGTATGCCTATTGTTGATATTGATTCAGTTGTTTTTGTTTCCTAACTACTGAAAGTGGTGGTCTACTTATACATGTTCCTAAATTAGGCTAGGCTAGTGGCGCGGCCTCTGGTTGGCCCAGCGCGCTTCCCAGCAGCGTGGGCTCTAATTGGCCCAGCGCACGCCCTACCACATTCAGTGAATCAATGTCTGATACTAATATTCCAACAGTTAATTTAATTTCTCTTACATTCTTAAAAACAAGGCAAATATAATTTAAAGGGATTTCTGCCTTAGAAATAAGGTAAATATAATTCAAAGTACAATACTCTTAAGGGCAAATAAACTTAGCAATTATTGTCCGAGGATTGACTCGCTCTTGTGACTCCTAATACAATCAGCTAATATCCGCGGTTCCACAATGCAGCACTCTTTTGCCTGTAGCCTAACATGAGAGTTCTGCATGGAACTCATCCTTATTGTCTCATTGTCCAGCTGCTTGTCCAGCTGCCCCCCTCCTGCCTTCTAGATAGAGTACTCCGTACTCCGTCTGTGCTTTGGTACAAGGCTCGCTTGATTTCATTTTAGGACCCCGCGGACTGACACGATCTAGAACTATGTACAGTGCGACTGTATCCCCCTCCCTGTATGTTGGTTATTCGGTGGATCCTCAAGCTGCTACCCCCCCTCTCCCCCTTCCCCCTAAATAAACCCGATTAGGTGGATACAGTGCCAGGGTGTTTTGTATGAGAGAATGGCTGTGTAACCCTGGCCGCGCTAGTTTTTATTTAGGGAGGAAAGGGGGTGGAGGTAGTATGTCCCTCCCTGTATGTTGGTTATTTAGTGGATCTTCAAGTTGGCTATGCTTCTATCGCAAAATTTGTATAGCAATGTTTTTCCTTTAAAATCATCTTGTTGTTTTCTTCCTACTAACTTGTCACTCTTCTAGCTAGAAGGTTGTCTTTATAATGTTAGCATACCATATTCTAGCAGTTACGTCGGCATATATCATGGCATGTTTACATTCCGAACGAAATCTAAGAAAAACAATGACATAAATGTAAGTGTATGTAGCAAGTTAGCGGGATCTTGCTAACACCCTAATGAAGGTGGTACAACTCGCCATGTGTCGAATAACACGAAGCAACAACATACTAATCCTTCGGCGTCGTTGTCGAGTGACAACGATGGATATGGAGACCGTATATATAGAAGCAGCGCTAGTAAGGAGGACAGCAGTAACGACAAAGAGGATGAATTGGGGGTGTACCGGAAGGTGATCTATCATATACTAGATGAACTAGCTTTGAAATATATAGAAAAAAGCATATGCTAGATCAGCCAGCATTATAAACTATGTTAGAATGGGCCACATCACGTGAGTATAAAGTGGGGAGACGATCAAGGATGATGATTAAGAGCTTTTACATTAAATAAAAGGGAGATTTTATCGTCTAGACTATCGTAATACATAATCTTTGATTACCTTTGAATCATCGTTGAAGAGCTGGGATGCATCAAAAGCGTACAAAAAGCAATCACCAATTAACTCATATGTCCCATCGTCCTCTTGCCTCTTCCTTACTATGAATGGTAAATGCCCACCCGGGAAGTACACAAGTTCATCTCCTGGCTGTGCCCTCGGCGGAGCGAGGCCCATGGAACCTTGATCGGTAATAAAGAAACTCCTACCATAGCACACCACCTCCATATTTTGAGTAAACATAGCAACACCCCTCTCCTTTCGCAGTTCAAAATTCTTTTGCTCCTTTTCCGCTGGCAACCCCCGAACCGATTCAACTTCACGAAAGTACTGCGCTTCAGCTTCCGCGAGTACATCAGTACCATAACGCTGATACCAGGTTGTAAAATTCCCTGCCTGGCTTGAAAGCTCGGATCTATTGCCATTCTTATCCTTCCAATGCGTGTTATTTGCCGTAATAGTATTAAGAAAGGCATCTGTAACAGCATATTTGAAACGTTTTTGGTAAATTAGCTTAGCAGCGAGTAATTCCCAGCCGTAGAACGTTCGCGAAAAATTGTCACTGCCCGGAATGTTGGCGACATTTGCTTTGAGTTCAGATCCAATGTCCTTGATGGTTTCGATGTATTTTCCCTTGACCAGGAACTTAGCTGCCTCAAAGCGGAATCCCGGCAAAAGACGAGTGGGACCAGACTCCGCTGGTAATACCCCTACTGGCTTACACACACTAAAGTCCTGTACCCACGAACCGAGGTCATCTCTCCTTTTCTGACTACCCATCCAGTAAAGAACATTTAATGACTGTGTCTCTTCTATAATAGCCTGGGTAAACATGCGGTAGACGTCGGCGATGCTAAGGGAATAATCGATTGGAATCATCTGCCTCTTGAACATTCCGAGGAGGCTGTATACTTTGTCCCTCGGATCGCTTACTTCACAAACTCTACTACATCGGATAAGGTCCATAAGTCTAGTTATGCCGGTCCAGCGTTGGGTTTTCGTCAGATTGCCACAATGAGAAATCACATCAACTCCGTGGAGCGGATGGTATGAGTTGCCATTACTACAACCACTTGGAAGTACTAGGAGCTGGAAAGTCTCTGTGTCCGCGCCGCATATAATAGTTGTGTGCTTTGCCAAAGTGACCTCCTGTATCACCCAGCAGCAAAGAAACCATGGCCGTTGACATAGCTTGACAAATGCATCTCTCGTCTTTCCTTCATACATTAGTGGGTTTATATGAGACTCACCGATTACTGGGTCTCTTGATTCTACGCGGCCTGCTTTGTAGTCTTCACAGTACTCTTTCCATTCCTCCAGATGTTTGAAAATAATGTGCGAATCATCTGCCTCCTCTCCAAGCCAAGCAAGGACCTGATCAGCCAGTGGGTAGATATCTTTCATGATGGCGACTTGCAGATTCCGCTCATGGATGTTCTCCTGATCTAGGCAAATTGTATCGATCCAAAGATATCTTAGCTTATCTTCATATCGCAACCTCCTTAATGCCAACCACAGTGTTTCGGCCACTTTCAAGATCGTGTCCTCGAGCAAGATGCATGTCATCTTTGGTCCCCGAGCGTACGACAAGGCATCGTAGTGAGGCTTTTCAGTAAGATTGACCTCTACAAGCCGGCCGCGAATAGGCTCGTTCATCGACCTGGAAGGCTCGAGCTCTAGAATCCGGATACTTTGCAGTCCGTTAAGAGGATTGTACTGGAACAATTTCCTTTCTTCCTTCTTAAGCAATAGTTTAGTTTCAGTATATTCTTCTCCAAGAGAAATAGTAATTGTAGATTGTGGCTCTCCTTGTCCTAAAGAGCCACTGTCGCCTTGATCTGCGGTAATCTGGACCGACAGTCGTGGCTCTGCCGCAGCGTCTACGCCCTCGGTACCTTTAAGATTCAAGGAATCTTGATACTTCAAAAAGCGACCAAACATGTTCTTTGCTTTCTGAGATTTTGTGTTGCTCTCTGAATCAGTCACGTCTATAGTAGCCTGATCTTCTGACTTATTGTGAGCATAGCGGCGTAAGAGTCGGATTAGTCGAGGAATAACAGTGCCGAAATTATCGCCATATAGTGCCAGTTGCTTCTGAACATGGGCCAGAATTGTGTCAGGAAGCCCGGGGCAATCAACATCTGCACCAAGTCCCAACAACAGTTCGACTGAATCGAGGCGATTTAGATCGCAAGCTAGCTGGAGCATATTGGTATCTGTAGGTGCGCCAGGGCGCAGGTGGTTATCGAAAATGGTGTTGATATCGAGGCCATATTCGCAAACCAAGTATCTGAGCATATCTAGGTGATGCTTTCCCCGTATTACTCTATTTGCAATCCACCCAAACTCTTCGTCAGATGGCAATAACGGGCCAGCTCTGTTGACGAGGAACCGCAGCAAGTCCAGAAGTCCATACGTAACGGCATGCTTTTGGAATTTCACAAAGTCGATTTGGTATGCATGATCCAACATAAGCTGGACAACTTCGATCTGAGAGCAAATCGGGATTTCTTGAATACGGATACCTTTGTCAAAAAGCCTCTTCGACATCTCTACATTGTCACTCTCGATGCACGCTTCAAGTAATATTGGGCCGTCATGCTTGTCAGCGCCATTGTCAATTAGTATCTCACAAACTTCCAAGATTTTCTGCTGGTCCTTTGTGCGGATGAATATTGGCTTTGTAAAGGCTAGTTCAACTGGAGTCATCATGGCCTTCTCCTGCGGCGGTTTTAGTGTACATGGGTACTGCACACGAGGATCGGCCCCATGCTTCAACAAGCATACAGCTATGTCTTTCTGGCCCATCATTGCGGCCACATGCAGGGCGCTTCCAAAAACATAATCTCGAGAATTGCTCCGCCCCGCTCGGGCAGTATGGTCAACGCCGTAGTCAAGAAGTTTATCAACGTAAGGAAGGTTGCCCCGATAGCAAGAAATATGTAGAAACTTAACCAAACTTGGGTTGTCAGGTGGGCAGTATAGTCCAGCATTAAGCAAATACATGACAATCAGTTCCCATCTCCGGACTCTCTCTTCTTCCCAAATATAAGAAATTGGTATACCCCATTCGCTCGCTAGTCTTGCATTCAAGGTAACCTGCAGCAGATTTTCCTTTTCTTGACCCTTCTCGTCATTTGGACTTGAAGGGTCATCGATGTCACTACTGGGAACTGGATCGAACAAAGCCGAGCAATCGGCGCCTGATTCAACTAGAAATTTGAATGCTTCTGGGAGGCCTTGGGAACAAGCGTAGTACAGCGGTGATTTGCCTTCATCGTCGGAAGAATTGACTGAAGCTCCATAGGTGACAAGGGTGTTCAACAATTCGGATTTGGGTTGCTGCCATGGGCCTCTTGTACGGCCGGAGTATGCAAGTATAGAAACTTGGAGAATGTCCGACTCATCCATAAATATGTCCCGAGATGCGTCTTTGCCCAAGAGAATCTCGAACAGTTGGTGATTCTTGGTTTGGAGGGTAAGTCGTAGAATCTTGACACACGTTATTTTGAAATCTGGGTGATTCTGTTCAAGGACAATAAAGCTGTCGTCAATAAGTTGTCTCTCGTAATCGAACAACTCTCGTCGACCGTTGTCCGAATATTTCGCAGCCAGATCCATAAGTATAGAAGCAGCAACAATGGCCTTCTCCATCTTCCCATCCAGAGACATCTTGTCTAATCGTAAGGCTCTAGTTTTAATGGTGCAAAGGGTTCAGTCTGGGTTTGATGCAATTGACGACATCAAATACAACTCGTGCTTTCATCTAAATCACTAGCATTACTTGATTCGGGAGGGAACGGATGTTGGAGGCACAGGTGACCGTGGACGATTAGATGAGATATCGGGCAATGTTCGCATGGAGGCTATCACCACCTAACTAGGACATGACTCGTGATTCCATCTAGCGCCGTGTGACAGCGGACAGTTTGACCCGACTGGGCATGGCCTGACCCATAACTGTGCTTCGGTAATTAACCTACAGAGACAGCACTCACTGGAAAGAAGCCGAGTGGGCGCCTAGGCGCGAAGATAGAGTGTGGACCTTACCTCGGCCAAAGCATAGCTGTAGATAATCCTACTTAATGTAAATCCATGAAAATCCTATGTACCTCCATGCCATCCCAACACTAACCTTCGGAAGAGATGCGAGTCACTTCTGCAGTAGACCGCCCCTGTCAGTAGTTAGGAAAGAAAAACTACAACTGAATCAATATCAACAATAGGCATACTAAGTGACACTTCACTAGTCTGCTTAGTTGATAGATTCGGGCCCGTTATTCGGTCTCAGAGTGGACCGACAGTAAGATAGTAATTAATCCGCAGGAGGCATGCAGTAGGGTAGGATAGTGCGTAGAACGCAGCTGTAACGTTATATATGGTTTCAGGGATGTCTAAGGAAAGCACGGGTTGCATAGAAGGAAAGTAGAGAAAGTGTGCCCTTCACGTCAGGCAGTAAGCTGTTAGGAGATGTCTACTTAGGCAGGATTTATCGTTATCGTCGTTGTCAGAACTGCCGAAGACGTTTGGCGGGCAGAATGGGCAGTCGGGGTTGCAGAATAGGATACCTAGATAACAGTTATGTCAGTGATAGGATGGATGGTTCACACAACAATGACCACATCCGATACACCCCGGGCGACTTGTGGGAAACGGCGGAGTCCCGATTTCCATGAAGCTGTCTTTGGATTCCAGAGAGTGTCCTGTGTCGAAGGCACTGTCGTAGGATAGGGATTTGGTGTGACAGTGAATATATTCCAACACTTATATTACTTATAATTAAATTTTACAATTAAAGGATTTGCTTATTAACTATATTTTATAATAGAAGTGTTACCGAAGGTTGTACTGTAGTTATAATTTTTATCGTACGAGAGTATTATATGCGGGTCTGGCTTGGTTGGTTGGTTGGTTATACGAGTACGGGCAGGTATATTAGGCCGGCTTTCAGACGGAACCAACTATACGGTTCAGTCCCCTGCCGCCGATGCAGAACACCCGATTAAGAAATAAACTTTTCAAGAAGGTTACAACATCACCAACACAGCGGGCGCAAAACAGGCCACTTTTCTCAACATTCTGGCGGTTCAAACTGACCATAAGGTTTAGTCCCTTGTCGCCGATGCAGAACACCCGATTAAGAAATAAACTTGTCAAGAAAGTTATCACCAACAAGAGGGGCAATACCCACAAAAGAGGGGCAAAACAGGCACTGTTGGTGCTTGTGGTGCTTGTTTTACTAGTAGCGGAGTCAATACCTCATTAAGCTTTGTATACCAAGGCTTATGCAAAATCTGTACCTGCAGATTGTGGATGCGGGCGCATTCAAACCCTAGGCACAGTAAGTAAGTATATATATCGCTAACTTCAAGATTGACTTGGTCATGTCCGGGCTGTTGTTGATGAGTTTGTTTCTTTTGCCTCCTACTCCGAGTAGGGTTGCAGCCCAACGTCAAGCAGATTAATTTACGACGGCGAACACCGGTCTTTTAGGGTCTCAAAACAATATCGAATTCCAGGGCGGCGGAGTACTTCGTAGATACTGTAGGAAAAAAGAACTCGCTTCTCCCCCGGGGCGAGATTAAGTCTTTGTCAACAGCCCAAGTCTTGTCATATCTTGCTAAAACTTGAGACTGTCTTATCCTTGGTTCCTCGAGGCACAATTTCAATATGCATCGTCTCTACAGCTCACTGTCTCTGCTTCTTCTTGCCTGGCTGTTTACAACTGCTCGTGCGAACCGAATCGACTATGTTGCTCACGCACAGCAAAACGCTCCTCTGGATCAGTTAGCTCCAACACTCGTAGCTAGGGCGGCGGCTACGTCTTGTACTACTGGTTCCGACTTCATAGTGACACCAACACCAGCTGGATCCTACTGTGGTGTTTATGGTGTCTCCATTCCTACCTCGGGATCTGGTGAGATGATCGAGTACACTAGCGGTGTCCAGATCAACAATATTGAAGGACGCGCAATACAGTGTTTATTTTCTCCCTGCTGTACAAATATCTATTTTAACGAAGGAGTCAGTTGCACTTTGCATTATGGACCATCGACGGTTAATACTAATCCCATCATCGATATTTACCAATACTATGATGCAACCTGCTTTACCTGCGGAGATCTAAGCTGCTCGACAACTGTCACTCCAACTTCTACCTCTGTAACTACGGCCTGCTCTACGGTTTCCGGCATTGTAACTCCAACACTTTCTAATGCTATCTGTGGCGAGACTGGCTCTAGTGTACCTGTAACGGGAGGTGGCCTGCTTGCGGCATACTCTAACGGTACATATGTTGAAAGTCTGGAAGCGTGTGGGATAGAATGTCTAGCCACGTCCTACTGCACGAATGTGTACTTTATAGAAGGCAGCAATTGCAATTTGCACTATGGACCAAATGCACTGCTTGTGGGAGGGGATGCCTTCGAGTTTTATGACGCAAGCTGCTTCACCTGCGGGGACCTAAGTTGCACGACGACTTCCTCCTCGACAACGATAACTTCAGCAGCATCCTCCTCCTCCTCCTCCTCCTCCATGGCTTCTTCGACAATCAACACTTCAACAACACCCTCCTCAACCACAGCTTCCTCGGCAATCAAGACCTCACCGCCCACTTGGGCTGTCACGACTGTTGCATTTTTAATACTCTATATTACATATTACGAAATAGGCACTTTAAGGCTCTAAGGCAGCCTGTAGCTACAGGGCCTTGTAGGGCTATATACTAGATTGTTACAACTTTCCTATTTGTAGTCACGTAATCTTCGGACTAGTGGCATTAAGTTCTGTACTTAGGAAATTGCTTATATAAGAAGGAACAAGCCTAATTAGGCTAATAGGGATAAGAACTAGAGCTTCTAAAGTTTAGTTTCTATAGACTTCTCTACAGTTCTATAGATTTCTAAGTAGTATGTCTAGTAGTTTCTACAACATTCCAGAATTTGCAATTATCGTTGGTGAAATTTCAATAATGATTCGGTATGCTTCCGCACGCATATGGATAGGTAAGAAGTATGTGACATCACGTGTTGTAAACAGATGGGAGTGTCATTCTAGCAACTGAGCCTTAATTCAGCATTGGTGAGAAAGAATATAAATCACTTGTGTGAATCAACAGTTGCATGAGCTGTTTCACTAACAAACAACTCGACTCGCGGACTGACTGTTGCCCCGAACGTAACCTCACTCCTAAACTATGCTAAACAATGAATGCTCTCGCTCTGTGACTCGCAATACGATCAGCTAATATCCGCGGTTCCACAATGTAGCACTTTTGCCGGTAGCCCAACATAAGAGCTCTGCATGGAAGTCATGCTTATTGTCCAGCTGCGCCCTCCACCTGCCTTGTAGATAGAGTACTCCGTACTCTGTCTGTGCATCGGTACGAGGTTCGCTTGATTTCATTTCAGGATCCCGCGGACCGACCCGATCTAGAACTATGTAAGTACAGTGCTATCCCCCCGCTGTATGTTAGTTATTTAGTGGATCCTCAAGCTAGGCTATTTTAGACCCACTAAATAACCAACATACATGGGAGGGGATCGTAGCTACGGAGGCAGTTCCTAATACGACCTTGAGCGTCCGCTGTTGGACAGCAAATAATCTCCGGCTCAGCCTGGATCTTGGCATTCTTGCGCCGCAGGAAGCCAAGAAAAAAAGTGGAAGAAGCCTGCGACTGTGGACTTACTAAGGAAATACGGTATAATGAAGTCGTTCTAACTATCAAAGTGTTATTATTATATATCTACGTTTTATACCAGGATTTTGATACCAGGATGTATGCTTATTAATGCTCATATAACCATGGTGATGGTATAGCGCGTCATGTGACTCCAATTTGTAAGTTCCCCCTCCCCGTTTTCCTAACTTTCTTCTGTGCCCACAGCACAGCACCCAAATCCACTCAACAAACAATATCACAATGTCTTGGAAATTGACCAAGAAGATGAGAGAGCGTAAATGCAGTCCCTTCCTTCCCTTCTCTGCGCAATAATTACCACTAAGCAGCAGCCAGCTGATTCTACCACAGAACTCAAGGAGACTCGCCTTAATCCGCTTGCTAATGCGTCTTCGACTGCAAATATGGAGGACAGCAATCCTACTCCCACAAATCACGACGATATTAGTATGTATTCTACCAAAGTAAGCGAGGTCTTGCTAATCTTTCTAGCCGCTTCCGGGATCATTCCTATACCGCTACAGGGTCAGCTTGGACCTGGTATCTTGATTGTTACCCTTTACGAAGGTGTTGGCTTCTCGGTCCCAGACCAATACCAGCAACTGTTCAATAGCAATCAATGCGAATCTCTCCTACAGGGTGATGAGCTTGAGGTTGCAGGATCCACCCGTCCGGCTTTTTACCGCCGATTGTTACCTTACGCCCTTTTGGATTTTGATAAGTCGCAAGAAATTGTCGATTCCGTTTCGGGAACCAGAGAGAACCCTTTGTGGGAAGGACTCAAGTACAAGTTTGATGTTTCCCGGGTTGCTGAGTTAACGGTATATTTTTACCTTAGGAACCCAAATGCGCCTCGGGGAAGTCAAGATATATTCCTTGGTGTAACGAGAATGAATCCCTTATTCGAAGAAAAAAAGCTTCAACCTACAGAATGGTTAGATGTTCAAGATGGTACTGGAAAGATCCGTATTAGGGCTGAATATGTTCCGAATAGGACATGGAAAATAGAAACTTTGCACACTTCGGCAATGATTGGAAAGAGCAGTTTAGGACCAGTTGCCCAAGTTGAGAAGAAGGATAATGGTCGACTCTACGCTTTAAAGACGATTCAAAAGGCCAATATTATATCTTGGTCCAAAGTAGCACACAACCCCCTCTCCCAGATCAACGCTTTTATCGTACCACTTAAACTTGCTTTCCAATCACCTACCAAGTTATACTTCCTTTTACCATTTATTACTGGCGGACACCTGTTCTATCACCTTCAACAGGAGCAGTGTTTTGATTTTAATCGGTCAAGATTCTATACTGCTGAGCTTCTTTGCGCATTAGAGTATTTGCACAATTTCAACATTATTTATTACGATTTAAAGCCAGGAAATATTCTTCTAGATTCCTTCGGACACATTGCTATATGTGACTTCGGTCTCTGGTGCAAGTTAGAGAAAAAGGACGAAGATCGTACTATCTATGGAACGCTAGAGTATCCAGCTCCCGAATTACTCCTTGGCCAAGGTTATACTAATACGGTAGATTGGTGGACATTAGGAGTTCTTCTCTATGAAATGTTGATAGGATTGCCCCCGTTTTACGACAAGGTCACTAATGAAAGACACCGCAAGATCCTCTCCGAACCTCTTCAGTTCCCTGGTTCACTCTCCCTATCTGCTAAGGATATCTTAACTAGGCTTCTTAACCGCAAGCCCGAGCAACGATTAGGAGCAAACGGAGCCTCTGAAATCAAAGCCCATCCATTCTTCTATAGTATCAATTGGCATAAGCTTCTGCAGCGGAAATACGAACCTACTTTCAAACCTAACAATGTCGCAATGTCCTTTGAGCTAAATCAAACCCCACTCTTCCCATCTCGCTCTGAGATAATTCAACAGTTCAGTGGATGGTCATACAGCCCACCTGTACACAATACCGAAAGCAAAAGTGAAACCAACACTTCAGAGAAGAATTCGACACCTGCACACAATATCGGGAATAAAAGTAAAGCCAACACTTCAGAGAAGAATTCGACATCTACACACAATATCGGGAGCAAAAGTCAAAACAACACTTCAGAGAAGAATTCGACTTTAGCTAAGGACTACGATGCATGGGTGCTAATGTGGGAAGTGCCGTCTCAAGCATTCTATTTCTACAATCGCTCTACAAACGTAAGACAACTAGTCACTGCTCAAGTTCCAGGACCCGTAGCACCTTATATTGAAGCACCTACAGCACAAAAGCCTCTAGCTCCTCGACCAGCAGGTGTCTACAATGTGCCTAGTCAAAGTCAGATGACAGACGCACTTGAGGCGGCATTAAAGGCTGGATATAAACAAGTTATCCCACAACTGCTAGAATATAGCATGGACTTAAACATCCAAATTTTTGGCCTCTGGCAAACCCCACTAGAATGGGCTACAGAACACGAAAACCTTGATCTTGTAAAGTTGCTTCTTGACAAAGGCGCTAATGCAAATTTTACTTTTGGAGTACAAGGACCTGCCTTAATAAGAGCAGTAGAGAAAGGGAATCAAGAACTTGTTAAAGTCTTAGTGCAGAAAACCGATCGGGTGCCTTCTACTAGAGCTCTAGGTCTTGCTGTAGATCGCCAGGATAGTACGATTGTCAACATCTTGCTAGCAAACGGTGTTAGTTGTGACTTCGAAGAATCAGATCGACCTCGCCCTCCCGATCCTTGTGCCCGCCGTTTCTATCGATCTCTTAATATCTTAGAACCGGAGGAATTCATACCTCCCCTTGTCCGAGCAGTTAACCTAGGTAATATAAACCTAGTGCGACTGCTGCTCGCGAATAGGGCAGATGCCAATGTTGGCTACCATGATCTGAGTTGTATTCAGCAGCTTAACGGAGAATTGAGACAAATAAGTATGTCTTGCGGAAGGGTTATACAGTTAGCAATGGAGCTAAAACATCAGGAGATGGTTCAATTATTACTTGATTCTGGTGCAGACATTAGCCTTGCACAACCTGTCTGGCAATTTCATCAATGTGAGCTGGTACCAAGGGCAGTGTATCTTAGGGTTACAGCCGACTTGAGGGCAGCAGCGGTAGCGGCAAGAAAGTAGAGTAAAGTAGCTACTTAGGCGGGCGCAGCGAATATAGATTATATTTCCCTTACCTCTGTGCTTCACCTAATCCTTTAGTATTGTAGACAGTTTATAACACATATATAGCAGAGACTATTATCTTAAGTTAAACAAGGAATCGAGGCTATCCTACACGTTAAGGTCGAAAGAGCTTTGAGAGGAACTAGTTTAATTAACATATATTAGTGATTACATGTCCTTATTGTTTATAGCAGCGGAAATACACTTTTGTCAAAACATAGACTATTTAATTGAAATACTTTAATTCGTTGAGTTTATTAGTGCTAATTTCCGCATAAATCAGTCTATCAATGCCGAGCCTGAAGAAAACGCAGTCCCGTAAGAACAAATTCGAAATATTATAGATTGTTAAAATGTGAATGAAACAAGGGTGCAGGGAAAATCTTCCGCTGTTAAAGAATAAAATAAAAGGCCAGAAACTATTCTAAATCTCTGAATAAAAATAATATGAAAACCTTTTAGTGCGATATAAAATAACATAAAATTCTTTCTAAGTCGATGGCGTCTATGGTCCCCTGAAAATGTACAACACGAGGTTATGAGCCCGCGTATGCATTAGGGAATACCCTAGAACTCTTCTTTTCTACAAATAGTCTCTTAGTCTAATTCGCATCTAAATGAGCATTGGGCTCTATCACTTCTTTAAGCTGTTGTATAAGCGTAGGACCCTGTGAGTGGGTTTCTAGGTATATTTGTAGCTGGTTCTCCTTCTCTGTTCAGATTCCTATTTATGTGCCTATTTGGCTCTTGTCTGCCTTACGATCCACGTTTTTAGAGTCGTTTGTAGGTGATATGTCTTTGTTTTTGTAGTGCTTAGGGTTCGGAGGTTTGTTTAGCTGCCGACTTAGCTGCTCTACGCTGCTTTGTTTCCGTAGATGCCAATGTAGGCTAGGACCCATCTTATCTCGATTTCTGCATTCCTCGATCTCTTTGTAGCTTATCTATTAGTGATATTACTTCAACAATGATATAGGCAACTTAATCTGCTAGTTATAGGATGGGTGATAGCGGTGATTCCTAGGGGACGCTAGTGGTTTTGTAATGTGATTGTCCGGTAACAGTTGGTATACCTCTGTCACGTAGCTGATTGTTGTGCAATTATCGAGTCTGTAAGTTTTCCGATGGTATTAAGCAGGGCTATTAGTCGGTACGCCTTGAGCACATTGTAGTCATCCTTGTTTGATTTTGTAAGGACTATGGTAGTCGACAGCCGAAAGCGTGCTGCGCAATATCCGAGACATAGGCTCTAGTTGAATATTTTTGTAAGGTGGGGGGTTATTTGGGCAGTGGCAACATAGAGGACTTGGTTTATGATGCCGTGTAATCCTACCGCTTCATTGGAGGCGTTGAGGTAATGGTTTGATATACCTCCTGTGTGATGTCTGGGAAAGGGATCTAGTCCGGGTATTCGGCTCTGCTTATATCCTGAAGGTCTGGTTATGGGTTTCGGGGTTTGGAAGAACGTAGTTTTAAAGAGGCGTGCTTTGTCTTGAGGAAGTTGGTGGTCTGCGCCTGCTGACAGGACTCTGAGGGCCACATGATCTTACTTAATGGTCTCGATCTGCAAGGACACGTATACAAAAGGAATGTTGAGACAAATTAAATTAAGCCTAACAATATTTTATGCAGCTATGCGATTATAGCAAAGTATATACGTGGCTTTATGTTTCGCCCCGGTACAATAGGTATTTCTTGTAATTCTCCTCCAACGGCGCAACAACTCCTTCATAAAAAAGATGCCGAAACTTCTCAAAAGCTAGCCGTTTTTGTTCTGGCTTAATGGTGAATTCACACTTCAAGCATCGTTGTACCACGTCACCATAATTGCTTCCGCTCTTCTGGTATACCGCGTTCAACTGCTCATGTGCCGTCTTGTAGTCATCTAAAAGCGTCGTCTTCCGGCTTCCAGTCTCCTCGCCAGGACTAAGCTGCCGCATTTCAACGAGAGTCTTGTCGAGACACAGTTCAACAAGCATAACGGCAAGAGCAAACAAGATTTTGCTGGGTATAAGGCTGTCAACTAGTGAGGAACTAGTGGGAGCAAGCTGTTGCGCCTTCGATGCGCTCGCAGGTCCCCAAAACGAGGTTGACACGAATGGTCCAATGAGAGGAGCCTCGTAGCTGTCAGCACTTTGTGAAGAGAGGAATTGGATGTCTTGTCCGCTCCACACCCTATCGATCCATGGCGAATCATACAATTGTAACACCGTTGAAGCTAATGTGAGAGCGATCTTCAATCGATCTTTATCGGACAGCTTCTGATGTGGTTGAGGAGGATTCACTGACTTGGAGAGCAGCATATTGAGACACAATAGCTTTGACGATTCCTGAGATGCGTTTGTGGTGATCAAAGCTACCTGGTCTTCGGTGGCATTAAGGAAGCGGCCAAGAGTTTTCTCAGCCGGCGTTTCCGTACACAGGGCGCTGCATAATGAGATGGTTGTCGAACAAACATTGGTTTGCAAGGGAGGAGAAACTACGCAATGTGAGCTTTTTTGCATACGCCATAGAATGAGAACATTGAGTAATACCTGCTAGGGGATCCAAAGACATAACAGTAGGGGTACTTATGTCCGTTTTTGTCATCCTTAAAAACTGAACTCTTGAGGTTTTCTTTTCTCTTGTGACTTTCAGCGAGCTGCTGAAGTTCACTGTTCCCTGTGAGGTTTGGGGCGTTGGGGTAGAAAATGGGACACTGGAACTTATTTCTGTCGCAGAAGCCTCTAGCTGGTTATCTAACTTTGATATAGATACAGAGGTATGGTTCCAGAAAGCTGGTTCCTGCTCATCAGCCTCAGGTCCAACTGTGGACACCCGACGGGACGGAAATGTCACGCCAAATTTTGGTGGCGAAGGACTTGCTTCGGGAGGATGCTGCAGACGGAGATATGCCTTGTGCGGGGTATTGCAGGCGCACTTCCAACTATTTCCGAGGATACTATGCAATCCGCAAGCCTGATTCCTCACTAGGTCGAGATACTTTACGAACCCTTTTCCTCGTCCATTAGAGTGAGGAGCCAGGATCTCACTATTCTGGACAAAGCTTGCAAGATTGTTGTTATATCGCTCGAAACTGCTAATCAACTCTTCCCTTTCTGCTTTGCCCAAGGATCGACGAATCCGTCGCCACTCCCATGCAAAGCGATCTTGAAGGAATGCGTCGGCGGTATATGGCTTCCATCTCGGCTGCCGGTTATGTTAGCGTGTTGTGCGAATTGTGGTGAACATGTGGCGAGACATGAGAAGGGCTTTGATTCTAACCTTCCCGTTCATGTCAATATCAAGCTTTTCCATGAGTTTCTTCATTATAGTGTTCATCTAAAATCTCTCGTCAGCGCAAGATATATGTAAGGAGGAAAGTTTGCCAACATCTTCAACGACATCCATGAAAAGATCAAACTTAGCGCCAAGCTTTCTGCGTAGCTTGTCTTCAATGTCTTTGGTTCCCCATAAAACGCTACTCCCCTCCGCCCCCGGTTCGGGAAACAGGGCATGGACTTCGAGTGGAGATAATTCAGACAATAGTAACCGTTGCAGAGTCCCACGATAGAGCTCTTCTTGAATACTGAGCTTTGTCTTCAATGACCTTAAAGTTGAACGATAATTGCGGAAGTCACTAATAACATCAATGCCCTCCTTATAGTGTTCCAACGCCGATATAGCTAAAGGGACCGCGCCCAGCAGCAGACCAACGACTTCAATCCCCGACATTGTGTTCTATCTGCTGCTTTGCAGGGTATCGAGGACTTGTGGGATTTATAATAGGTGTACCAACGGGCGGCACGGCAATGAGTGGCGACAATTGACAAACAGACCAAGGCTCTGCGCTCTTGCGTCAGTGGGGTCTCTCGTCGAGGTAACGGCCTTTCGGATTCGTTAAGAGAGGTAGATTTGATCAGCCATAGCTCGTTCGCATGTCGCATTCGGCTCTAGCCGTTCATAGATTGCAGGTGTTGTCGTGAAAGAGATGTGCAGTCTCAGCCTTGCTTCAGTAGGATTTCGCGAAATTCACACATTCAGTCTGTTGGTATTTCAGGCCTAAGGCAGCAATAAAAGGGTATACAGTGATACTGTAAGCCTATGAAATCAGTTGCTATCTTGCAGTGCTGTGTAACCTGTATTTATAGTGAGTGAAGCCAATCATGGGATCTAGCATATGCCCTTAATTAGTTTTCTCGGGCTTCGGCTCATCTTCCACTACCCTTGAACCCCCTTGTAACGGTGCCCACCTGCTCACCGAATAGGGTTTATTTATAGAGAGGGAGAGTATAGCCTAAGTGCCAGAGGTAAATTCAGTCTAAGAGCGGGGTTAGTCGAGATCACAAAAGACGGTTTATCTTCAGCCGCACAGATCCATCTCACGACAGTCACAAAGAACACAGGTGCAACGGTTTGTTTGAACTCTTAGATGTGTCTTAAGTCCGTTTTAATAACACCTTTACATATTAGTAATAAGAGCTCCGTTCAATGTCGGAGATTGTATCTACCGCCAGCCCTCTTGCGGACTCTTTCCAGTCTTGCTCCCGCTCCTTCAAGAGGCTCTATCTCGCGCTCTTCGCATACGGTTCTATTTCCCTTTCTAAGTTTAATGATGAGTATGGACGCTTTGGAGTGTGGGGCGGTGATTCGGGGGCCGATCAAACTGGACGTGGATCTTTGGACGATGTTCTTAGAAATGACCCGAAGACGACATCAATTATTGCTGAAGTGCTCCAAAATCTTGACGAGGATTTGAATATCTGTAGGGCCAAAGCTCGTGACTCTTCTTTCTTTCCCCCCCAAATGCCTCTAAAGTGCTCACATAAGTGTAGGTATTACTCTTGTCGAGACGCCTGCAGGTCTACAGAAGGCGCAATCTCAAGACAGGGAAGAATGGCTTTCGGATGAGGAATCTTCAGTCAGTTCTGGATCAGATATCGGTGATTGCCAAATTGGTAGTAGAGTTTCAAACAAGA
Organism: Pezicula rhizophila; assembly: GCA_022190145.1. Taxonomy (NCBI): domain Eukaryota; kingdom Fungi; phylum Ascomycota; class Leotiomycetes; order Helotiales; family Dermateaceae; genus Pezicula; species Pezicula rhizophila. Next base: position 50,931 of record JAJONI010000044.1, read on the forward strand.
CACAGCATATTTTGCACCTCTTGGCCATTATTGTCGATCACATCCAGTCACTATTTCAAGTGTCCGCCCTGCTCCGTCGCCCAACCATATCCGATAAATATCTACGATCTACATCTAAAAGAACATCTGCAGAAACTGAGTCTCCATTCTATCCTTGGGATCTTGCTCATATCTTGGAAAAAAGGCAATTCTGGATCAATCAGCAAAAATGGGACTCATCCGCGGAAAAGGACAAGGCAGAGGATATCCAAGACCAAATGAGGGACTATCTTTGCACAAGGCTTGGAAAAGCAAATGTGAAGCGTCGAGAGCAACTCGACTTCTGGCAAACCCATCCAGCTCAACCCTCTGCCATCAAGCTGCCCAGCGAGCAGATCTGGCTAAAACCTGCTGCTGTCCCCGATCCCATCCCAACCGGACAGCTTCCCAAGAAGGTTGTTCCGAGATCAGAGATATCTAAGCCATCACATGGCACCAAGCAGAGTTTCTCAACTGTTGCGAAGTCAGATTTGAATGATTATGCAACTTTCTCAGGGCGGCCACGGACTGAGTACGTGTCCTCGACCAAGGGTGGGAAGTATGTCTTACAAGTTCCACCTGTCCCAAAGATTTTGGATGAATCACCGACCCTCAAATGTCCATATTGCTCTGCCACCCTTGATGCCAAATCGATGTTGCAAAGGGAATTATGGAAGTAGGTCCTCCATATGCATTTTCACCCTAAATTAATTCTGAGTCTAACATAGGAAGCACGTATTTCGAGATCTCAGGCCCTGTTAGTACATCTATACCCATCGATACAGAGACTGGCTGACCAGATATAAGATGTGTGCACATTCGAACAATGTGAGAATCCGGAGAAGCTATACTTGACAAGACATGACTGGATATATCACGAAACGCAAATGCATCGCCGACAATGGATATGTGCTTCGTGCTCACACCAGAAATTTTCCTCGAGGAACGATATGAAAAGACATTTGCTAGCAAAGCATGCGAGGCAATTCCCCGAATCTCAACTTATGGTCATGGTCGACATTTGCGAGCGACCAATAGACGATGATGTGGATACCGATTGTCCAATCTGCCTTGCGACGCTTTCCCTTTCCGCTCTCAGGGCCCACCTCGCCACACATCTCGAGGAATTAGCATTATTCGTCCTTCCCAACTATATGGAGGAGCGGTCTCAAGATGTAGGATCCGATAAAGCCGAAGGAGCTGCTGGGCAGCGTCTTGTAAGCAATGCTTCCAGCAGTGAAGATGGGCTACCACCCCTTGATTTTGAGAAGAGCTTACCGGATATCTCACACTCGCAAGATCCTAAGATATTCTCGACTCTTTTGCAAAGTACAATGGAATTCGAACCTAAACATATAGAGGATTGGTTTTTAACCAACGACCAAACCGAGCCACGAGACGATGAAAACAGTACAGAGGCTATACCTTCCCTACCTGAAGCGTCAGCGTACAAGGATCAAGACCGATTAGACGCAGGTGAGGAGCTCGAGGTACAAGTGATAGAGACTCGCAAAACGAAACCCGGAGCAGACCAGCCAGTCACACTGACCAGCGTGGCCAATTTGTCTTCCACATACCAGAGTCAAGGACTCGAACACCCCGCTGCCGAATTTTTCATCCACGACACTGGTACAGATCTGATAGATGACTTTTCATCCGTCCCTGAAGCTGCGCGTCCTTTTGTAATCATTCCCAAGGACCGCCTCCCATCTATTAAGCCTAGCTTGGGCAGGAAACCTGGAGAAGCAAACTTGATAGGTCCAACCTATAGCAGCACGCACCCGTACTCCCATGCGCCCATGGCAGATGTAAAGAGGGCAGATGCACACAAGTATAGGGACAGCAGTGGAATGGCTTACACAAAATGGATAGATTCCAGTATCTACTCCCTACATGAAGCAAATCCGACTTTGAGAAGTGCTGATACCCCGTACAGTAGGAAATACTTTCCGGAAATATGGGCTAGAAGCAAGAGGCAGTTCACATCGTATATCGGGGTATGATGTAATGCAGTTTTATAATGTAGCACTTTTGTTAACTGCTACCAGATCTTCGAGTCGCTATGAAGAACAAACATCTCACACTACCGGGACGACCTCGACTAGCTACTATCAACAAGTAGGGGGTAGATCGCCTGTAAGGGAATACACAGCTGCTAGAGGAACGTATGCCGAAGATCTAGACAGTGTAACTATGTGTGATGAAGGCAGCAGCGCATATCAGAGTCATGGTCCATCTAGGGATATGGAATACCAGTCAGCTAGTGGTTATAGCCAAACCCAGGCCTATCGTAGCGCTGAGAGCCAGTTTTCGGATCCCTTAGAAGGGACGACAATGAATGCCCGTATAAGCAACTTGGATCTAGATGACAACTCTTTCCAGGCTTTATCCTCCCCACACAATCAACCACTTCCATTAGAGCATGACACCACCTCATGGCAACCTTCGCAGCCTCATTCACGGCATATCAGGGGTACTAAGGGGCAGGTAGAGAAACTCGACAAAAGTTATAAGGTCAGAAATAAGGACTATACTAAGTTCTTTCGGGTCGGTAGAGTATTCAGCACACTGTGGACAGAAGACTTTGGCATCAACACGGGCAGAGTAGATCCAACGTTTGTAAGCGAAGTTATCTACAGGGAAAAGATTCACTCAAAAGTACGCCGCTTTGTTGTTGTCAGATACAGAGAAGGCGACAAATCTTGCACATGTCTTCCAGTTTATTCCTCTAGTCGCTTAGGAGAACAGAAATTCGGGATTACTCTCGGGGAACATTCATTTATCTACAGCAAAGGCAAGCCACGAACCGTGGAAGGTCTGTTGCCTCTATCTTTAAGAGTTGTTCTGTCACCTAGAAATGCCCACCTACAGGATCCGTCGCTAGTCAACTATAGGAAGCCGTACACTATCGAAACGAGCGTTAAGGTTAAGGACGTTGGGTATCTCGATAGTGCCTCGATGATAGCTTTAAACCAAAACTTCCAGTATGTTTTCTCAGATACTTCAACAAACTCGGGAGATATGACACCTCGTGCAGCAGAGAGTGATCTTATGGGAATCGGCGGAGCAGCCGCTCATGCAACCAATCCACATTTAAGCTATCCCACAGAAGAAGCTTATTCCGAGAATCTATCTAGCACTAGCTACTATCGAAACATTCAAGCTCGGTCCGAGATTTTATATCAGGATTCAACCTCCCCCCCCCAAGAACAGACATATCAGTCGGATCAGAATTATGACTACACTTTTAATTCTGGGAACCCTTCGGTGTCATATCAATACTACGATCCAAATACCCAAACCACAAACTGGCCAGTTTCATCTTATGATAACGAAGTCGTTGTACAAGAAGAACCTAGAGCTTCTAACGATATCTCATTGCCAAATCTGGCAGAAGCACAACAAGAAACGAGACAACGACGTGAAAGGAGATCTGACAAAGGGAAGGGAAAGAAGAAACACGGCTCGTACCACTAGCGTATTCTTCGCAGGCTAACCTACCATTATTTGCCCTCTATTAAACGGTCAATGGTGATTTTTTTTTTTAGTGGTAGGAGGTTTGTGCTTTTTAAGCGAGCTCAGATTCCAAGTAGCAGTCAATGAATGAATGGGGTAAACTCTAACCCACAAAAACACCCCCAAATAAATCCCAAAGTATTATTTACAATAGTAGAACTGTAACGACTTTGACGTGCCCATTTCCTGAGGTGGCACTAGCAAATAGAAGATAGATGTTCAGATCCGGACACGTTAAAATATCACGTGATTGGAATTTGTGTATATAGTCAAGCTTCGTTCAAGCTCCCTTCCCTCTTCAGTCTAGAATTCTATATATTTAACCCCTATAGCTTCTGTGGCTGTAGCCAAAGTATAGGTCATCACAAAAAGCCTATACGGCAATATAGTCGGTACTAAGGGGGCAGATCCAGGGTTATAAGTAATGGTTAGATCGCCGAAATGGTGATGATATTAATTAAATTGAGAGCAGAATGATAAAGCCTGAGTTAACTGAATTGTCATTAAATTAGATAGAACTAATTAATTTGAACTGCCCGAAATAATAGTAGAAATAAGGATATATATACAGACTCTAGCTCATGCGCTTCATATTGCTATAGATTACCTAGAGCTATGCCCCGAGTCTGAAAAATGCAAGACCTGCGCTGTAACTAAAGCTTACAGGTAGGTTTCCTAGCCTACCTATATTGAAGACTTCAAGGCTTAAGCATAGTTTAGAATTATAATAGATCTTATCGACCTTTCCCACGCTCTAGCGTCTAACAATGACGGATGGGTTCTCTATATCCAATGTCCTATAACTAAATACCACTGTTAGTATATATTCATTACATTATCACCTCAGTAATCGTAGTCGCATTTGCCGACCACCAAGATGGCGACCTTACCTAATTGGGGATATGGTTTCATATAATGTAACAAGTATATCTCTAGTCTCTAGTTCGATAGAATCAATGAACAACTACAATAAGACCAAAGCCCACAGCACCAGAGGCATACTACGTGAAGAACACTAGTCTGCTTTGTGCCACGGGTTGGAGGTCAAGAGGACTTAAAGAAAGCGATCGCTAGAGAGGGATAAGGCCGATATATTCGACAATACCCCTCGGTCCTATTTGGACCGACAGATACCATCAAAACACGAATCAGAAGCCTTGATATCTAGCCTAATCTTCTTCGTCTTCATTTACCAGCCTCGATCGAGGCTAGGAAAACCAAAGAAGGCTCCCTAAGCAAGAAATAGGAAGGATTAGCTGCTAATCCTTATGGCGGAGCAAAGGAAGGTTCATGGAGGCGGGGGCTCATTTAAGCCAGCATTGGATACTGAGAACACTAGAACATGGTAGAGCAAATTTAGTACGATTCTTGATTTGGAAATTGTATTAATATTGATGCTGAAGAATATTAAGCGCTTGCTTAATCTATTTAATCTGTCAACTTTTAAGCACTCGTTATAGTTACCAATAACTTGTTTTAAAATATAGAAGCTATCTTGTAGCGATATAGTAAATATAATAAGAGCTCTGGTAGTACATAAATATAT
>JAJONI010000045.1:0-55736 GCA_022190145.1 Pezicula rhizophila
TAATTAAGTTACTATGAACTCTAATAACTATTATTCTAACTCTTGGATATACTTACATGGCAGGGACTACAATCTACGGAAGAAAGCACGATATACACAGGTGTAACTAGTTATTTAGAGTTAGGGTTTACTAGATTTTCCCACGTAGATGAACTAGGCTGTTGTTCAATGATAAAATTTAAGCGGTGAACTTAATTGGTACAAAATCTGCTCAGACTAAACTCTTGTGATGACGCAACCTCTTTAACTTCTGAAGGGTCGTGTGTGTTCTATGGTCGAACTCTGATAGGGGTAGCTACGTAATGAATTCCACACTACTAAAACTAATTTATAAGCCTAAATTTGCATTCCACTTATACCTTATTCTATTCTACGTAGCTGAACCCCGGCTTCTGCTTCATCGCTTCTTTTAAGCGAGCCATTCAGCCATGTCCTAGAAAAGACACGACAATTGAACAAAAAAAAGGGAAAAATTAGCTAAAATATTAATACCTGGAGGCAAAACTCTGATTTATCACAGCAGAGCAGAACTGATAGCTGTGGTACTTTTGTTGGAACACTTCTTATTCGAAGGTTTTGAGGAGGGGAGAGAGCATCGAACTGTTAGTATCTTTCCAAAGTGCTCGCTAAAACCATCCGTTAGGAGGGTAGGACCAACATGCACTACCAGATATAATTTTGATATTTATACAATACCTTTTCACTTAGGGACATTGATAGCAACCACACTTCAGCTAATCATTATAGTCACTTGATTTTCATACAGCCTCTTTATACTATTCATGAGTCTCCTGGCATTCATTTTGCATCACTGACATTACCCTCTTGATCCAATTGCCACGGAAAGATATCCCCATAAACCAAAGCACATCTAAACATCTCTGACACAGACACAAATCACCAATATTTCTTCCCCTACTCTTTGTTAGCACGCAGACTCGTCTCATTTCCCAATAAAACATCAATCAAATGAGCCATAGCTTGCAGCCTCGACTTCCTTGTTCCAGCAGTAATAACTCTCATCTCCTCCTTAGCAAAATCACCATCAACAAAGCTATTACCGACTTTGGCTGCCTCAGTCTCCGGTTTACAAATCCTTTTGAGAGCTACCAAACCCTGTTCTCTATGATGGTGTCATTGCTGATTAGGAAGATGGCAAAGGCGGGATCATTTTCTTGTTTTCTGTAGATCATGAGGTGTGGGCGAGAATATCGATTGGCTTCGTAAAGTCGAGGATGTCGGATGAGGGAAGTGGAAGTATTGCAACATTAAAACAGAGTTGGCCCATTGTTTTTTTTTGTTTTACTTTCCTTCTGTCCGATATTTCCAGACGTTGTTGTGGGATTGACACAGGAGATTTTGAAGGAAAGAAAGTTGTTGATTAGTCTGCAGGATATGCCAGTGCCCATATAGCCTGCCTGTGAATACTAACAGGTGCCATAATGATCATCAAAGCATGAATAAGGCCTTTGCTAGGGTTAGTGAGTCTGGTCATTTATTGCAGATACCATTTGTGGGAAGAAAACTAGGATGAAAGAGCTCATTGTAGGTATCGTGGCTTGTAATCTTAGCAAGTAACTTTTTTCTATAGTATATTCTTTGCCCTAGATATGAGGAAAGGACAGCTGGTCAATAAACATATGCTGCAGGACCTGTTTGCCAGACCTCAATCACAAGGCATAGTTTCTTCTAGGCCTTTGTCAATATAAAGACCACAATTCTAACAATTATTCCAAGTGAAAACTGTCCGTTATTACAAGGAATATCCTATAAAGTCCTATACAACATAGCAAGCTAATCTACGGTTGTGATCTTAAACAGGACTATAGAGATGTGCACAGCCTCCTCAAAGGATTTCCTAAAGGAGAATGGTGTTAAGAGCTTCTTTAAGATTATTTGGATATTTGACATTTACCACACTGGAATTAGCCATATGGAGCATATTCTTTGGCAGAGAAATAAACTGAGTCCTTTAACCTCGCTAAATGCCGCTAAATTTTCCGAGAGAAATTTATAGAAAGCATTGCAAGAGTTGCTCTATATCTTGAACCCTGCTTGATCAAAGCCAAGCTCATCATCTTCCAAGGCTTATACCACTTTCACTATTCACAGGCCCAACGCTTACTAAAGCTTGTGAGATTGATGCTGTCCTTGGAAATGTATATTTATGTGTGTCCAACTGATCTCAGGAAGCCACATCGCAGTTTTACAGAAGAGTCTAGATATTATTGCTTCTTTGGAGCGGAATGCAGGTGGTCTTCTAGTACTACAAGGTCTAAGTTGAGTTGCCCATCTATGCTACCAGCAAAATCCACAACGCCGTATACGTTTATGCAACGCTATGCAGGAACTGAACCAAAGGAAACCCATTACTCACACAATACTCAAACATAACATCATACACGTTGTGTCCCTAAATTCGGAACCTACCCACACCTGCCATCTTTCCAGCCGGTCCTCCACCTCTCCTCCCATTTCCCACAATCAAATTCCTTCTTCCCAAGCTTGCGATTAACTTCATTGTGTGCCTCACAAAGCCACTTTCCAAACTCATCCCGGCTACTTGCCCGAATCTTCTCTCTCTCCATATAAGCTTGAAAGTCCTCAGCGCAAACCCAACATGGATATAATTTTCCAAACAGTCCCAGGAAACTCTTTACATCGCTCTGTTCTTGAGGCGTTGGCGAGACAGGGTATGTAGCCGATATGGAATGGAGGAGCGTCCAGGAGGAACGGCCCAAGGCTTCGACATCTGGTGGACAATCCTCTGGTGGGGAAAGAGTGGTAGCAGCAGCGGATTTTGTTATGGACTTGGTTTGAGAGGTAAAGTCTGCAAAGGAGTTACAAGACCGACATCTGCAAGCATTGTCAAATTCATAATATTTGGAAGTCGTAGGGAGGTAGAATAGCTTACGGCTTGCCGTCCTTCCCCATTATCATACCCTTTGGGAGCTTGGTTCTCGGTGGTACTACTGGGGATGAGGATGACCCTTGCGATACAGCAGCAGAACTGCTTGCCTTATCCTCCCGAGCATCGCCTTCCATTTTACCTTTATCTTTATGAATTGGCCTCTTGAGCAATGGAGGAGGAAGAGGCGTTGTCAAAATACAAAAAGATCGAGCTTTCTAATGCGCCGGATCAATTATTTTCCCACAGCTGAGGTCTCTCTCCGGAAGCTCCGTCATAGAAATTAAGGGTGTTGCCTTTCGTTGACCCCACGGCAATCCCGCTCACAACATGTTGCTACGATGACTGCTAACCACTCTGAGGCGACTCAGATGATACCTGTCTTGTTGCTGAAGACAAAATCCACTCCCAATGATGGGTACGAGGAAATCTTCTCCGCGGTGAAAGCGGATGGACCATTCGAGCCTGTTTTTGTGCCGGTCCTGGAGCACAAGTTCACAGCAGATGGATTGACAGTTGTGCAACAGCTATTAAAGAACAGGGAAATTGGCAAGGAGTCGGAGAAGAAGTATGGAGGGATGATATTTACGTCCCAGCGTGCCGTGGAAGGTTTTGCGAAGTTGGTTGGTGATGGAACGGGTATGCATTCCAAACGGACTCCAACAGTATTCGAATTGTACTGACACGGACTCTATGAGCAGATGCGGAGGATGGATGGCCTCATCTGCAAGATATTCCAATATACACAGTTGGCCCTGCGACTTCCCGCGCCTTACGATCAATTCCTCAATCCCCTCCACTCAATATCTTCGGTGGAGAAACCGGCAATGGAGAAGCACTGGCCCACTACATGCTAGACCATTACGGAGAATGGTATAAGGCCCGAACAGTCAACCCTCCGTTGTTATTTCTGGTAGGAGAGCAGAGACGCGACATCATACCTAAGACGTTGATGGACCCAACACTTTCTGATGACAAGCGGATCCAAGTTGATGAATTGGTTGTATACGGCACTGGTGTGATGGAATCTTTTGAGGAGGATTTTCTGCTTAGATTGAAAGAGTCAGAGACCAAAGTTATCAGGTGGGTGGTTGTATTTTCGCCCACTGGGTGCGACGCTATGCTCCGTGGATTAAATATGTTGGATCCAACCACGGGGAAGGTCAGTCTGGATGAGAAAAACGTGGAAGCAAGTAAAGTGAAGACGTATATTGCTACTATTGGACCAACCACGAGGAACTACCTAAAGAAAAATTTTGGGTACGAGCCAGATGTTTGTGCTGAAAAGCCAAGCCCAGGGGGAGTTGTAGAAGGCATCAGAAAGTTTATGGAGAATAAAAAGGTGTTTAAATAAATAATCAACAATGGGTAGTTAATAACCTATTTCTTTGCATATACAGTAGCAGGTTTTCACAATTTTCGTCGCGCATTCATATTGGCAAGCTCAGCATTGGCCTCGAGTACATTCCATTTCCATAGATCAAGGCCTTCGAAATTACTGTTCGCGCAGGCTGTCTTGTATTAGTTCTTTCTTCCTTCTGGATCATCACTTCTCTTAAATATTGCTTTTAGACCTTCCCGGCCTCCAGAACCACCACAATCCTCTGCACATGGGTGCCACTTTCACACATATTTCGTTAGCTATTATTACACTCTAGCCTCTCAATCTCTATTCATGTAGTGCTTACCTTTCCTGCGAGGTACACAGCCTGCAAATTTTCTGGAATTGTCATTGCCTTCCGCATTGATAGATCAGCACGCCCAAGGAAATTAATTGAGTGACTCCAGTTATCCCCAAAATGATACAGCTACGAAACCTTGCGACCTTATTCCTCATTGTCATAGAGTTTTGCGAGCGGGAAGTCTTTTGTTTTTATCATTGGCACGTCAGGGTTCGGAAATCTCTCATCCATGACAATCTTGAGAATCTCCTGGTCGCGATGTGGCAAGATGTTGGGTCTAGTCGACCGCTTTGAGGATCTTGTGTCAGAATGGTAGCCATGACATCAGTTGAAGAAGGAAATACTAACATTTCCATCCCCTGGTAATTTAGAGACCGTAAATAAGCATGCAACTTGTATCACACACGTGAAACTTTTCAAATGTGATGTTTGATGGAACGGAAAGCAATCTCGTTCTTTGAGGATTATCACTATCGGTTAAACTGCAGAGAGAGAGAGGTAGTTTTCAGATGTTCCTGGCTATGGAAATATTGTTAGCTGCCAATTCACCCAGGAAATCATGTTACAATCCATACCTCCGATTGTTTGGCATCACCCCCTCTGGATTTCGGAATCGATGGATTCTTGTTTGGGTTGTGGTGGTAGGAATGGTCGTGGGTGCTCCTTGAATGAGCATCTTGAAGGTGCTTTTATCAAAGATTGATGCGACGAGGAGAGTTTTGTAAACGCATCTCAGGTAGTAGAGGGTTTCATCGCATAAATAATGTGTAGAGAGTGACTAGTATAAGGCTAAAGCTTCAAAATATAACTAACTCGGGATAAACCTCCCTCTGATCCAAATAATATACAGTGAGCTCTACATATAAATGATGCGTAGAATTGTTAGCTGCGTTTATTAGCTCAACTTGCTTCATTAACTTAGCTTTTACATTATAATCAAGTCAGTGCCCTGAGATGGACAAGCTAATGCTACATATTTTAAGTATGTACCTTAAATTTCCTTTTACCTATTTATTATAAGTAGAACGATTGCGCGTATCGCGTGCAGTAGTTCCTACATATTAACTAGATGTGCATAACTTCTATACTATGTAAGGAGTAAGCGAAGTTCACTCTTAACGCGTGCTAGGTGTGTTTTTTAATTATAGCGAGTTTACTTCATATGAAGTGAGGGACCTAGAACTAACGAGGCTACTTAAACTTCTAAGAAGGAAGAATGCTACAAGATATCTTAATTTAGTAGAATTGCTGCTTTAGGCGGTCAGTCTATCACTTAACATTAACGGTTGAAGGGAGTGCGGATTTACACTAGCTTCTTAAGAAACTTATGGAGTAGGAGCACGCATATACTAGAACTCCTCTTGTTGTGCATAGATCCCTTGCGGGACCTCAATACTTATGTACTTAAAATAGAGTAACTTAAATAAATCGAGGGCTCGAGGAGTAGTTCCTCAGGAACTTAAGTTAAGTGAAATGCATTCATAAACTAGGTGAATCATTATCTTTGAAAGGCTTCCCATTCTTAGCACCCTAGGAGATTGAGTCGTTTTGTAAGCTAAAGCTCTATGTGCAGGTGGTTAAAAATGAACACTCTAGGTAAGCCTAAGCAGGAAATTAAGGGAGGAAGGATGGTCTACCTAGAAGCATAGCTATAGTGAACAGTATACTAAATAAATGCACTACTAAATCTGCGACAAGCACTATACCCACTATTGAATTTATCTAACATTGCCTAAATTTCTCTTTTGCATCCGCTATTAAGTAGCCCGCTCTTCCGTCCTTTTGGAAAACTGGGTTGTATAGCCGGAGTCTGACAAGTATCCGATATCTGTAGCTTTGGGATCCAATCACTAAATAATTAGAGTTGGGTACGATTTATGACTGTAACTTGATAAAACTGAATGTTGCTACCTCCTTCTTGAACCTCTATGGCAAAGTTCTAATACTAGGTGTTACTGTTCAGGCAGCGAAGTAGCATGGGTGAAGTAGTCTGATAAGGGGAGCAGTGCAGAGACTCTCACTCTCATCTCCTCCCCTTCAGCTTGCTGACAGAAAGAATACGGCGACAGCAGCAGCCATGATTAATTATCCATAAGTCTCATAGTCAGTAGATCAACCTTGATTGGAAATGCCATGCTATTGATACACGCCCCAATATGTACAAATCACGGACTTAACAATCCTTCAAGCCAATATCCCTACTTTTGGACATTAACAGGCGTTACAGCGAACGTCGGTCGTACAAATCTATACATTAAGTTAGCCCAGATCCGAACCCATGGCATAGCACAGCACCACTCAACACATACCTGTCCGAGTTATAAGGACTCGTCGAGCTACCCAGCAACTCCTTTTCTCTCGCTTGGTCTGCTATATGTCGTCGTACCAAATCACGGTCCTCCTCGGCCTCCAACATAGGAATGAGATGAATCCTGGACCACATCTTCTCGCGCGCATACTCACTACACACCAAATAGATTAGCAATTGACCCCCACTACAAAACCGTTCCATTCGACACCCTTTTCTGCGTTCGACGCCGTTTAATTGTCTTTTAGCTAGGTGACTCAAACGTACTTCTGCTCCCGAATTCCTTTCCCAACCTTGTAGAAGCCAAATGTCATGATACCACCCATAGCAAGCAGCATAAATGCAGGACGGAAGCCTCGCGCAGGCAGATTTCTCTGTGGGATAGCGTATCAGCAACAATCCCTTGTCTCTCTATCTCGGCCTCTGCAGTTCCCTCTCAAAAATCGGAAGGGCGAACGCGAGATAGGATGGATTCGGGGGTGACGGCAAAGACGAACCTTGTATTGGACTGGCTCATAGCCACCGGCTGGAGGCAGATCTTGAGGCATTGTGTATGCTGTGATGTCTCAATTGCGTAGGGGCTTTGCGAAGTCGTGCTTGTCTTGGGATTGGTGTTGGATAGTTATGGTGAAGGCTAGGCCTTTTCTAGCTCACCGCATGGCAATATTTGTCAAGCAACTTCAAGAATCGAAAAGTAATGGTCATTTAAATCTAACAATGTAATCAACACAAGCCACTGTGTGGCTCTCGTACGCCTAACCTGCTATGCTAACCCACCCACAAGACGCCTTTTCCAAATGCTGTAATATAGTCCAAAGAGGAGCCAGCCCAGATTGAAGGCAGCATCTTCTTCAATGCTCAACCGCCGCCATCATGGCCATCTACAGCTGAATTTAGCGCCGCCTCCTGCGCTTCCGCCTCAAATGCTGCCTCAAGCTCTGCCTCCAGATCATCATCATCTAACTCATCTCCATCGCCGTGTGGTTGGTCCGTCGCATCTTCATCGTTCTCATCTCCAGTAACACCCGGTGTAGGCAGACTTGATTCTGAATCCCCACTGTTCGGCGTCTTGACCGTCTTCAAGCCTGTGCCTCTGTCATTCGCCTTCTTTCGTTTCCTGATAACTGCGGTGCCCGTGTCACTATCATCGTCGTCCGTCGCCTCTTCATGCTTACGTTTGCGGCCGGGAGTACTGTTATTGCTGCCATAGCTTATATCGCTAGCAACGCTTCCAGTATCACTTTCGTTCTCCGTGTCTGATCCCAAGAATTCCGCTAGCTCGTCATCCACATTATCCCAGTCGAAACCCTGAAGATTATCGATAGGAGATACACCACCTTCCATGTTGGCGGGCATGACACCCTCATCATCACTCTCTTCTTGGCTGGCGGGAATAGCGTTGTCTTCATTGTCCGCATCCTCTGACGATGACCCCGACCCTTCATTATCATCATCGGTTTCCTCTTCCATGGAGGATGGTGCGTCTAGTGTGTCGCCTTTCCGTCGGTCCTCCTGATGTATTTGCACCTATCAAGCGTCCATGGTTAGTGATTTAGTATATCACACATGCCCGACGTTACCTACAAGATACGGTTCTTCGTCTTCCTTCTCCCACTTGCTCATCGAATTGAGTAGCCACCGCTGATCGACAATCTTAATGTGAGGGTACTTTGCCGCTTGTCGAACCTTCGCAGTACGTGTCCGATTTGTAGAGGCTACAACATGCGTGACTTTCTTTGTCACCTTCGTCTGGATATTCGCTCCAAAGCTCATTGCCTGGAGGCCTATCTCGGATCTAAGAAAATTGCGTTAGTAAGTTTCGGTTCAGATATGCTGGCTTCCGACTTATCACCCAGGACTTCTTGTGAAAAAAGAAAGATGAAGCATGCCTTTTAATGTCTACGCCCAACGGTACCAGTCCAGAAAGTACAATGGTCGTACCTGCCAGAGTTTTTGCCCTACAATAATGTTAACAAACTCAATCATGCTTTAATTGATGAATTGATGTCCATACTTCAACCGTGGCATAACCTGTCCAATGTCTGGCACAATTTTAAGATCGGCAGCGTTCTCTTTGATCGGAACTTTCTTATTGTGACCAGGCTTTAGCTGTGCAATCCTTCCTCCTTGGGCGCTCTTGAGAGCACTGTCATATTCTTCGTAGAATGCCTTATGCAACTGTGTTAGGTGCTTCTCGAGATATTCGAGCTCAACATCGTCGTCTCTGAGTAGATTGTGCCTATGGTGTGCGTGCTCATGTGAAGTATCGCCATTACTGACCTCCTCAGCAACATCGCCGATTTCTTCATTATCTTTCTTATCGAGTTCCTCTTGCAAATGCAGTAGTGGTCGTTCAGTAAGCTGCTTCTCCAAAAACTTTTCTTGTTCAGCAGCTTGCTCAAGTCGTAAGGCTTGATCATTGCCACCTCCCATGCTAACAAGTTCTTCCAATGCGCTCACTTTATTCTCGGTCTTGGACTCAAGGTCTTTAGCCCCAGTTTCACTTCCTAGACCTGAATCTGTGGCTTCGGTACTGGCAAACGTCTCAACGGCCGATAGAGTTGGTAATCCGGTACTTTCAGACCCCTTTGTCTCGACCTTATGTATAGTCCGCTTCTTGTCGGTCACGCTAGCTTTGGGAATGTCCTCCCTTTTTGGCAAAAAGCTTGAGTTGATGTCGCCAATGCCGAGGAAGAAATCATAAGGGACAACCTTGATGAGATTAGGTCGATTTTTCGGCCAGACATCTGCACGATCATCAATGATAACGACCATCTTTGTGTCCACAGGAAACAACCTCGCCAAACTCTTCGCTGTCACGTTGCCGTTCTCATCACGGCTGATAATCCTCTCGCCAAATAGTTTCTTATCTGGGTCAACAATTTTGGCAATTTCGACTGCATAGGCTCGAGTTCCCATGGTGTATACGTGAAGCTCGTAGAGTTCTGATATATGTGCCAGAAACTCTTTCAATCCAGGTCGCATCTTAATATAGTACCAACATCCGGACGCGATGCCTCTAGGTCCACCATCATCGTTGAGTTGAAAGGACCGAACATCCTTGACCGCCTCGTAGTTGGGCGAGTTAACATCGCGCTGCCATTCACCAATAGTAGGCTCAATACAAGCATGTATAATAGTCTGATCCAAATCCACCACCAAAGAAAGCTTCTTGTGCTTGAGCAATCGTCGTTGGAGTTCCTCTTCAGCCTTGGAAGCTTCACTTTCACTGACTGTAAGGAATGTCTGGTCGTGTATCATGTTGATTTTGGCTCGATCCGTGTCTGCTTCTCGAGATGACCATGACATCTCCGTCATGTCCTTCCCACACATGCCACAGAGACCGGCGAACTGGACAGAATGCGGGCAGCTCTCTTCGATTTCCACAAATATCATGTCCCTGCCAATACTCATTCCCTCCTGGATCCTCCATTGCGCGATCTTGCCGTCCGCCGGGCTATCCCAATCGGCAATCGTAGTTCGTGTCTTTTCCCATTGTTCCCCGAATGTTAATGGATCGCCAACCATCTCCGTCCAGGTGAACTTGTATTGCAGGATCGCTTCCTCTTTCTTAACGTCATCGCCAGGTCGTTTGAGTAGTTTGTTGATGGTGATGGGGTATTTGAGACGCGTTCCAAGGCTCAGTAGCTTCCCCATCTTGAATTCCTCCTTCGCGGTGTCGCGTTATGTGTGTTCATGCGGTTATGGATACCAGGAGTCTGCTAAACACATCTTATTAGTAAAAGCGATACTTGCGATGGGGAGGAAGATCGTCTAGGTGTGACTTTTTGACTTTGGCAGGTTGCGACTTGCCAAAACCAAAGGCAAGGCCAAAGGCTTTCCAAAAAGCTTGCGCAAGCTTCAGAGGCACTGCAAGTGGCATCTACAGAACTTATGAAGAACCTACGATCTTGCTTTGAGCTTCATGAAGCTCTCACAGTCGCGTGGGGTCCCTCTATCTTGTGCATGACAAGCCACCCCGTCTTTGCTTCTTCGTCCAATATTCACCTTTTTTTTTAAATGCTCAAGTACGCCTCATGAAGGTTAACTCCGGATGCGATGGCCCAGAACCTTGCAATATCTTGCAATAGCAAAGCCAAGTTCAGATGCTTTTTGTTGTTTGGAACTGAGGTGGAATAGAGAAATTGTTGCTGCCTCGATGCCTCAGGTGTTATTGACTTGGTTGGATTGTTCGATCGGCAAGGTCCGCGAGTTCTAAACGGGCGGCCATCGAGCACTTTATACTCATCTGTTCGCGGCGATCTAAAGGGATGTCTAACGCTAACGTGATTGGCTGTGCCATCTCGCTTAATGCACATTGGCCGCTCCGTCACCATCACGTGTTGAATTATAACTACGGAATGCATTGTCTGAAAGCCTCTCCAAACAATAACATCAATGACGCCTTTGGCTGATGATGGATACGAGCAATCTCAAAGTTATAGTACAGTTACTGAAATCCCTAAGAGCCCAAGAAATCAGCCATTCCAAAAATTATCACAATAGGTGAAATATCCATTACAAAGTAGCATATCTATCGATGCAGTTTCTCTACAGTGCTGACCCAACCCTATCTTGCCCCTGACGCCAATAAATACAATTCATATTATTATCGTCCTATCATCGTGCTATCCTATCCTTCTCTCGCGCCAGTCTTACGCTCCGTGAAAAAAATATCACTCACCCCTAGTAGGATTTAACCCCATACTCCTTCTTCCTATACCTGCAGAAGTAGATGATTTAGTACCAGCCATGCTTTCCCAGTCATGAATCCGCTTCACCAATTCGGGATCATTATCATCCCCAATAAATGTCCAGCTCTCTTCATCTCCAGCTTCAAGGGAATCGTCGGACACTGTCTTGCCATCTCTGTTCTTGATAAGAGAACGAGCATATTCTAGGTCACGGTAGATTGATTGAATTGCTGTATCGACACCGTTCTCCTGTTGAGTCATTAATATTGTCCAAGGTCAATATAGTTGGGCAGAGAAAACTTACCTTCCTTATCTGCTCCCCAAGGACCCGGGCTTTGACAATCATTCTCTCGCTATGCGATGCTTCCCACAATGCTCGCGAGAACACACTCACATTGAGCTTCCGCAAATAAATGCCTACGCCTAGGTCCTCAACTCTATTGCCAAAGAAGAACTGGTCTCCGAAGAAGGGTTTGATAATTGTCGGAAGCCCAGCCCGTAGACTGGCGCCCGTGGTGCCAGCACCGCCGTGATGGACTGCCGCGTCAATCTGAGTAAATAACCAGTCATGTGGTGCTGATCTGATCTGAAGTATTTCAGATGGGAGAGGGGTTTCAACTTCGCTGGCATCCTTCTTGTCAAGTCGGTCTGACCATCCTTTGGACAAGATGCAGCGAACATCTGCCTTGAGAACAGATTTGATAATAGTGTTTGTCAAGGCAGCTGAATCTGAAACAACTATGGATCCAAATCCGATATACACTATCTTCTTGCTATCTTCACGAGCTTTGGCAATGAACGCGCTCAACTCCGGCGGTGGAGTCCAATCGCCCCCTTCGTCCAGAAACCAGTATCCTGTAACCCGAATCCAGTCACTGTAGTCCAAAGGTGGGATGACGACCGACGGACTAAAGCTGTAGAGGAATGGTACCTTGTTAGGCTGCATCTTTTCGAGACTTGTTGCTTGCAAGCCAAGCTCCTTTTTTCTCCATCGATTGACTTGGCCTGAAATTGCCTTCCAGAAGACATTGTCGAACATGACATACGTAATATAATTATAAGCACCACCCATCTTGTGTTCTGGAACTGCAAATGCATGTGGATAAGCTCGGGTGCGCGTCCAGGGCATTGAGAAAGCCCTGAAATACGGTATTCCCAGGGCCTCAGCGATGTGGATACCTCCCATGGCACTCGGGCTTTCAATCAAAATATCACTTCCCTGACTGGCCTTCCATGCAGAAGATAGTAATCCGTCTATCCAACCACGAAACTTTGACGAGGCCTCCTTCAGAAATGAGTATGTGAACATGCCATTCTCGATGCAGATACGCATGAGCTCGGTCGGATCTCCATCGACAGGTGCAAAGGCAATGCCGTGACTTTCTACCCAATCCTTGAACTCAATATGTGTTGCTATCCTTGGCCTATGCCCTTCTGCAATGAATCCTTTGCACAATGCAATATAGGGCTGGACATCACCTCGAGAGCCTATGGTCAGGCAGGTGATTCGTAGAGATTCTGTCGGTTTGAAGTTTAATATCGAAGCCCGAGGATCGTCGAATAAGATCGGCGGTGCTTCCTTGTCAAGGATTTCTGCGCTCTTTGGCAGCTTCATATCATGGTCAGCGTAGCCATCACTCCTAGCTTGCTGCAGAGCTTTGTGTTCAGCACTCGCACTATCAGCACTTTCTTGCTCTTCCATGGTCAGCAATCCGGATTCTTGCAGAAAGCGCATTGTCTCCAAATTCTGAAGCAGTGTTACTGCGCAGTCATCCCGAGTATCCGGCTTGTTGAATTCAAAAAAGAGCTCTTCGTGACCTCTAATAACGACTACTAGCCCAGAGTAACCAAACCTAAACCCTTTCTCTTTATCGACATTTAGAACATCCTTCAATGGAAGAATCAACTTGGTTCTAGTGCCTGGAAGTAGACTTCGGAAGCAGAATGATCTATCGCTGATGTAGATCTTGCCATAAAGTGGTAACACGCGGTGGAGATACCCAAAGTAGGCTGCTTGCAGCTTTTCTGATGCCGGAAGAGCAAAGTGGTCTCGAAAGCGATCTGCTGAGACGGTTGTTTGTTCATCATCACCATCTTCGTCATCTGTTGCAAGGCCTTGTGGTTCGTCATAGTGTCTCTTGCCACCCTTCCACATGCCAGCCACCTTCTCTGCATAGCCCATTGACTCTGTCGCAAGCAGACTGCTCATGCGTTTTGAGTGCTTGTTTAGATATCCTGCGAACCCTGCAGCTCGCTGCAATGGATATGAACCAGCTTTGACTAAGCTTTGCAGCGTCGGAACACTCCCTGCGGGCTCAACTGAGCCAGCGTTAGAGCCGTCTACTGAACCTGTAGTAACGACATGATGAGGACCATGTGATCTATTCGCAATATCGAATGCTTTCTGTGTAGCCTGTTCGTCGCCATTCTGAGAACGATGCTCGTCAGCATCATGCTCACGACGACGTGTTGCTGAAGCTGATCGCTGAATAGTTGGCGAGAGGAAAACATCACTGCCACGCAAGATTTGGCTAGCCGAAGCCTGAGTGTCATCGCTTACTGATGGGAATGCGCCAGAAGATTCTCCAGGCTCCTCCATTGAGTGCACATATGAGTCTGAGGAGCCTTGCTTCTCAGAAACTCGTCTTTCGCCGAGTCGATTCCTGCTGAAGCTGCGTCTGCTGGCGCTCAAGCTGCGCATAGATGGTTCCATACTTATCCTACCCAGATCCATACTTCGTCGGCCAAACTTGTTCAGATCTATGCTCCTTCTAAACAAATCGGAACTTGCTCTGGACATGTCGGTGCTGGCACGAGCGCTTTGATTCCCAGCTCCTGGAGAAAGCAACGGCGACAAAGTCGCGCGTACACTATCCTCTAATGCAGGCGTTGTCGTTGTGCGTATAGGCGGTGGCTTTGGTGGCTTTTCCCTGGCTCCATGTACAGAGTTTTGCTTTGATAAGGCTCCTTTAGGACTGTGACTGCCTTCATTTGCGGCGGGCGGCATGCTCAAAAGGTCTTCTGGTATTCTTTGAGCGGTGGTGTCTTCCACAAGGATTCTTAGCACGTTTAGGGCCTCTTTGCCAAAACTGAAGAAAGAAAAAAAGTACTAGCACACAATTAGTTTAGTTGTGAGAGTACAAATAACAGGAGCTACAAACTTCGTCAATTGCATAAGTTTCATCGTTGTCGATAACACGAATCTTGCAAGTATCTGCAAAATCTACAATCTGGCTATCTTCAATATCCATAATATTCTCAATAGGCAGGGAGATTTTGACACTGTCGCCATCGTTGTGTGATCGGAATATGATTTTCTGCAATGCTTTCACCCACTCTTTCGCGCTGGGAACACTATCCGCTTTGAAGTTGTATTTCCGCTGATGCGTGACGACTGCAAAGTGAGTAGCATCTTTGCCCTTCTCTTTATCCGCCACACTTGCAGATATGCCATAACGCAGATCAATGTTTCCGCCAGGAAAGTAGAGGTCGGAAGGATCGGAGTAGTATGATAATACATCTCCCTTAAGGCGGAACCAATATCGGTTGTACTTAGGATTCCGTTTGCCAGACTTGGAAAGATATCCAGACTTTACCACTTCATTCTACACGGGATTAGCAACTCCCAGAAAACAAGAATAGTTTGCTTACGGATTTCTTGGGAAGATATGCATAGAAACAAATGTGCTTTGTTGTAATGTACATGTAGCCTTGGAGCAGAACACTCTTGAGTAGCCAGCATGGATATTCTATTTTTCAGTCAGAAATAAACTATTGAGGGTATAACAGGATATCTTGCCTTCTATTACTTCCTCCGCTTGGTCAAAGTGGAAAATATCCTTCAGTCTCTTAGCCAAACTGCTGGAACCGCCTTCACCTAGAGCGTTTGTGCCAGTATCATCGATTGAATTTCGAGGAATATCAAAGCTCGGTCGCATAGACAGCTCAGCCTTTGCTTCTAGCATCTGGCTCATAACCGGGGTATGTCGAGATGGGGTTCGGGGAAGCTTTATCGAAGGTGATTCTGGTGGTGCTGATTCAGAGGGCGACTCTGGACCAGGAGAACCACTGCGTTTTGACGAGCTCCTCGAGAAGTTCGACTTGGTTTTTGTTCCCAGGCGTGGTAATGATCGCAGAAGCTTGTTCTCTGAGAATTTCCGCCGGTGCTTGTCTGATTTTATGGTCGAGTCCTTGTCTTGACGAGTCTTATTAACCTGCACTTCTGAAGCCGCGCTCGAAGGCTCTAAATCATCCTCATCACTGGACGACTGCTGATCGAACCTGGCATTGAAATCTACCTGCGAGCCAGCTGCTGCTATCATGCCAAAGACAGACTGGTTCATGTAGGCGTTGGTGCCGTGGGTAGCAGTGCAGTCGTCGTCTGCATCGTCGCCGTCTCGAAATCGGTCTGGGATCTCCATGGTGACCTGATGGCCCTCCTTTCGTCTCTTGGTCAGTTTGCGCGCAACGCGCTTCTTAAGATCATCGTCGGGAGCCATGGGCGCGTTTGTTGAGTGAATGAGCTGTTTGTAGGTACCACAGAAGTACGTTCGCTGAGCTGGCCGGCTAAAGCTACTCGTCTGGTCAACGGTTTACTTATCGATAAGGGTCGTCAAGCTTGCAGCCTCCACACCAACTGACTGTCACATGGGGACGGTGATATGAATGGGCATCAATCACTTGAGGTCATGAGTCAAAAGCAGACGGAGACATTTGTCTTGCCGCAACAGGGGTTTTGGCTGAAGACTATGAGTAGACAGGTAGGCAGGTAGGCAGGTAGCTAGCTGGGTAGCTAGTCATAGTCGTGCGCGCACTAGACGGACGGCGTTGGGAAAAGAAAAGGATACAGTAATTACTGTACAGAGCGGTGCTCTGTAGGGAGCAGCTACCTATTATTGTGGAACTGCGGTGGCTCGGGTGGGCAACTGGGGTTCTGGAGCGAGGCAGATTTAAGGTTCAGCCCAATGGAAGGCCGTCCAGCCTCATGTAGCCTGGAGCCTACTGCGTAGAGTTAGGTTGCCGCTCGCTCCGTCGGTTAGCAAACCCCTCCCCTTGCTACCAGATGAATTATGTCTATTAGAGATTATTTTGATTAGGGCAAGCGAGCTATCCAAATCAACTGAGTTATTCTCAAATCTATCTCTTACTTATGTCTGCATAGCTACCTATTCAAAATGATCTCTTATGAATCAATTCGTACGGTACCTTACGTGTTTTTCGTACAAGGCCATTAATTCCATTCTATCCTACACGCTCTGAATACTTCCAACAACGCCCAAAAACAGTCAACACCGTTACATCCACAAGCACAACTTCCCACTGGCCGTGCCACCAGCAACCCAGTCTTTCGTGGGATGGAATTGAGCAACAGCTGGCACAGCCGTTATGTTGTCGCCACCAAGCTGGGCCAGCTGCTCACCATCGCTTGTATAAACGTCTACGAATCTATTCATATTTCCAATAACGAATTTCTGGATGCCGTCTTCAGGCTGTTCCTGCCACTGAGGCTTGAGTATGGTAACCCATCTCCCAGTCTGATTGTTATGCTTGATAATAGCTGTCGGAGCCATAGCATCAACATCGAGATCATGCCCAACTTTGAAGCTTCCAGCGTCGAGAAAAGAATGGATTTTAATGGTGTCATCATAGGAAGAGGTGGCAACGTGCCCTGCAGCGGACCATGAGGCATGTGATACAGACAGGCGAGATTCATGCTCTCCCAATAGGATCGGATGTCTGTCATCTCCTTTGCCAGTGATTTTCCGTAGGTCCCAGATTTTGAGGGTCCGGTCTAGCGACGCGGTTGCTACAAGATGAGGCTGTAACGGATGAAGAGAGAAACCACCGATCTTCTTGTCGGTGAGTTGCCAGATCTCATCATCGAACGGTGTACGTATGTCATGTCGGCCGAATGACCCTTCGAGTGTGGAAAAGTACAGTAGGTTCGCGTCTGAAGAAGGAATAGCAATGCTTGAGATAGGTAGATCCGTGTCAAGGTCTTTGGGCGCGAAGACTTCAACTGCTACCCCCTTCTGCAAGTCTAGTTTTCGAATCGATGAATCATACGAACCGGAATAGAGTGTATTGCCATCCGCCGGGAAAATAAATGATGATATTGACCTTGAGTGGACCTTAAACGCCGTTACCGCAGGCCCTGTTTCGTCAGCTTCTTCCTCACCCTCGTCGTCGACTTCTACTTTAGTCCCCGGTGTTGTCTGAGACGCATCAAAAAGTCCCAAATTTCCCATTTTGTCACCTGCAAAAATGAGTGGTTTGTCTTGTGTTGGGTGAAACCCAAGGGCATATATTCGCTCGGGTGTAATTTTGATGTCTAGCAAGAGTCATTAGATTTATAGCAGCAATTAAAGTTTCAAGACACCTACCATTCGGCTCATATCCCTCATACAAGCTCATACCACTCATCTTCTCCCGCAGTGCTTTCAACCCTTTGTCTGTGGTCTCTTTTATATCATCCTCAGTAAACGTCCTCATGTATGGCTGTGCACCCTTCATGACTCCAGACAAGAAGTCGTCTCCCTTGGCCCATTTCTTCCCCTCAACGCCAATATCATTCAGGTTAAGGTCTCCCGAAACGCGTTGTCTCTTGGCTTGATCGGTTGCCTTTGCAAACTCATATTCCACCTCAGCCTTCCGTTTTGCCGTTTCACTATCGGCCTCGATCCCAGCAATTCTTGAACTCGTTCGCGTTGGCCGAGGTTCTTCCCTCTTTACTGGTGCCGCTCTTTTTCTAGGCACAGAGCTCTTTGGCTTTGGTGCAGGTTTTGGTGTGATCTTCTCGGCCGTGGTACTGAGGTCTTTCAACATAGCCTGGTTTGCGGCAATATTCTCCAATCTCTTGCGCTCAAAAGCACTCATTTCTGCCTTCTCCTTCTTCAGTGGCGCCATATCGACTATGAGGGCTATTTGTATTTTCTTGGGTTGAACTGGTGTGTTGATTCGGGGTTGAGTCTGGAGGGGATTATTATGTCGCGTCGATAGCGCGACGGACGCGTAAAGTGCAATTTGTCTTGGCGAAATGGGCTGTGCACCAAAAGTTTTCCAGACAGTTTACAGCACTTTTTTTTTAGTTACTTAACCTACAATACCGCCCTTTCACCCTTTACACCTGGCGCTAATCGATAGATGTGAAATGGCCAGTCCTAACTGACATTTCCTTTTACAGATACGAGTCTTATGATGGCTTCAACCGTCGCCGCAGAAACTCTCCCAACTGCTCTGTCCACGATGTCTACAACAATGATGCCTTTCTTGTATCACACCAGGACCCTGTCAGGTTCACGATTCTTGAGACGCTCCACCGCTAGCGTTCGAGTAACTCCTAAGTTCCGAAGGAAGCTCCACTCTGGCCAACCTCCAGACGAGCCACTACGCCCTTTCACCAAGATCAAGGAAGACCAGGATCAGCCTCGAGATGATAGCAGCGAAGGAGGGAGAGGATTTCGAGGCGTTAGATTCTTCCCTACACATAGTCAAGAGAAGACCGTCTCTGCAGATAGGGGACATGGCAGCTTTGTGATTCGTCAAATGAGATCGGACGATAGTGATGCGAAGTATGAGCATCTTGAAGGCATTCCCTTTGACTCATCTGAGATGGAAGCTTGGGGTGCATCACCAGGATATTTGAAACCCAAAGAGATCGACGACTTAGTCAAAATTCCTTCTGAGCCAAGCAAAGCTCGTGAAACCACGATCACTATCGCCGAGAGACATACCTTCCAGCGCATTTTTGCAGATATCTTTGCAAGGTCGCAGCGGGTAGAATCAACCGGAATGATGAGCCAGAAAAGTTCGGATATTGCTAATCCAGTGCATCAACGTGAGAGTGCTAAATCGAAATTAAATCAGGTCCTTCTTGGTGCCACGTCAACTCAAAGCAGAGAAGAAATGGAGCGAGCAGTACAACAGTTCCCACCAGCTCTCCGAGCCGCTGCTGCTAGTTCGTTAGGGTTAAATACTACAACGCCTGATGCTAAGGGAGAAAAGGAATTTGTACAACCTGATCCCTTAGAGCATCTGCGAGAGCCTGAACGTGAACGGGTCGAGGCTTTAATGCGGGCAGCAGAGACTGATTTTGAGCTCTGGCAAGTGATGGAACAAGAAGTATTCTGCTTGGTGGATAAAATGGGGCTACAAGAGACGGAGGTAGCAGAAAGTGTGCCTAAGAAGTCCGCAAAGAAAGGAAAGAGGACACCAAAGAAAGCTACAATCGCTGAAGAACTGGATAATTTTAAAAGCAAACAAACTCTTTCCTCTGAAGCTGCCGCCAGGATTCAGAAAGAAAAGGAAGAACAGAGACACCAGTTGGCAGTACTGGGCCCTCTCTACCCTTCCTTTTTGCTTTTGGGGATGCGGTTATTAGATCGCTCATTTGCAAAACCATCACCACTAACTCTCACACTCCTCCCGAAAATCAAATCTCTCGGCCTCATATCCCACGTCCTCGGCGCCTCCACTGCACTGTACAACGAACTGCTCCGCATATACTGGTTCCAACATGACAACTTTACTGGCGTTCTTGAGCTGCTGAACGAAATGGAAGAAGCCGGCTTGAATCACGATGCGGAGACCTTGGAAATTGTTAATGATATTACCAATGTGCAGACCAGGATTCAACGTGGCCAAAGAGGAGCTACGCTGAAGACACTTTGGGCCTTGCCCGAGTATGCTCCAGATGAGTTTGCAGTTTGGCAAGAGAAGATAAAGAGTTCTGTAGCCACCGGAGGATTATGGCAGGTAGATAATAGGAACTGAGGCAGCCAATGAGAAAATGCATGAAAAGGGCATGCTGAGCTTGTAAAATTATATTTTGTAGAACAACTTGTAAGATAACCATACCAACCAAAGCCCCTTCCTCCTTCCTTATTTTCGGTCATACCATCTTGGCTTTCCCATTTATTCTTCTGTCCAATCCAAATACATGAAATCGTGCAATCGTCACACCCACACACCAGCAGCACTCTTTTCTCACTCCTCATCACTCCTCACCACTCCTCTGCTTCCCACCACCCAAGTCCATCTCCTTGAATTTCACTTCCTCATCCCCACCCACCGCAGTATCAGCATTAACGTGTGGCTCTTCCAGTGTATCAACAACACTCCTCTTCCGAAACAAACTCAAAATACTACTCCGTCTATCCGTGGGACTTGTACCAGGTGAGTAAGACGATTCGCCTGCGCTAGAACGGCGTCGTATCGGGTATATCACATCACTTGGTCTCCCTGCACCGTCACGTATTAGTCCTTATATCAACATAACAACCATCGCGGTGCATAAAGAAATTGTTTTGGATATCCCAATTTCGGTGATTAACAAAATGGTTCTTGATACAGTAGTGCTACGTTCAACTAGAGGACGGTAGTATGCAATAGTCCAGGGACGTAACATAAACTCCTGACGAGAAGAGGCGACAGGGGAACAAAAAAAGATAGAAAAGTGATGAGGGAAAAAAAAGGGAAAGGCGAACGAATATTCCCCGCCCCACCAATTCCATAACTCTTCTTCTGTTCAATAACAATAGCACCAGTCGAAGAAGTAGGATTCGATGAAGACATCCTCGCTTTTTGTAACTGTATCTCGCGTCGCTTGTGAGGGTTTTTAGGAACCAAGTTTTCGTGTGAGGGATGTCGCGTAGGAATCTTATATGAAGAAGTAGGCATCTGCTGAGCGATTTCCTTAACCCAGGGAAGATGTTGTGGGGGAACTTTTATTATGAGTGTGGTAGATAGATATGGTATGTAAGTGGGTGGTGGTTGGTGAAATTCTTGGCTTCAGATTGTGGACCGTGTCTTCTGGGGGAAGTGAAGTGAAATGGAGGGAGGGAAGGGAGTGGGAGTGGTAGTAGTGGTAGTGGGAGTGGTAGTGGGAGTGGTAGTGGCAGTGGTAGTGGTAGTTGGTGGTGGTGGGAGAGATAGCTCTTTTGTTTTTTTAACAGAATAGATTGATTGGTAGAGGTCCCCTCTTGGCATACATATAAACCACTACTGATCACCTGAAGACAGACTACATCCTAGTCATCAAGACAAATGACGCACTGGTGAGCTTTCGTTATCCTCTTGATCGAATGGAAGGGCCAAGGCTTATCATCGTGTGGCGAGCAACCCCTGCCAAGGCGAGTCAAGCTTTGTGGGGGAAGAGATGCGGGGGTGGTGTTACGCTCGGGTACGGTAGAGTACCTCCTACCTGCACCTACTGTACAGTACCTAGCCTAGGTGGCCTGTAATTGTAAGATTACTAAGGTCATGATGTGTAACTGAATTAAGGTACCTAACTGGGTTTGAATAACTCACTTGATCTGGGTAACGAACGTACTTAAGGGTTGAAGTCGAGTAAACGACCTAAGTAGGTACTGTAGGGGTAGCTAGCTCTCTCTTATGGCCTGCTTGAAATTCAACTTAGCGCCGTGCACGTAGTAGAAGCTGGCCAGAGAGCCCTTATCTGTACCCTTGTCTGTCCCTACTGCACGCCACTTCATACCTACCTAGCAACAATCAAGTACAGTATCTATCATTTCAATCAAAGGTCACTGATATAATCATCAATCATACGTTTTGAATTTCGTCTCGTTTCATTTCGCTATGCTTTGCACCACCGCTCTATAGGAACTTAATAGCTCTCCTATGTATAAAGTAGAATTACTAGCGCCGCCGGCCCTGCATTATACTATAAGTTTGTGTATCCGTGAAGATACTATCACCAGGAACGTACTCCTTCACGTTCTTTTCTTCGCTTACTGGCTTATCGACCACAAACTCATCCTCCCCTTCCTCGTCTGATACTAGATTGATAATCTCGTATATAGACGACTGAGCAGTCTTCCTCCGTCCTTCGATTAGCGTACGTTGGAGTGGTCGGAGCACTGCTCCTGGCATTAGTTTGTCAAAGTCTTCCCCAGGCTCCTCTTCAAAAACCTCATGATCTCTACTCGCATCCGATTCCTCCACAACTTTATTGTCATTGACGCTAATATAATGCTGTTTCTTGTAAATGACGACTTCGAGACTCTTTGACGATGTGGTTGGATAGGGTAGTTGACCGGAAGAGCGTTTTCCCTGTAACTTTGGTGCTGGGACATTAGCTTGGCTCTTTACCTCATTTGAGACTACCCATGCTTGAGACATCTCGCCTTGCGATGGGAGCGAAGGCTTGGATTTCTTTTTCAGTGATAACAGGGATGTTTCGGCCCCTCTCTTATTAGAAGGCTTCTTAATGCTGTCCGTTGAACCGCTGCGTCTCGAAGGCGGTACTTGCTCGTCTCGAATAACTGACATTGAGCTTTCGTCTGAAGAATCCGTTGCCCGAGACAATTGACGTGGAATGATAACCTGGGGCCACCGAGACCTTGTGTGCTCCGGACCCGTAACAGCTTTTGGTGACGATGAACTTGCAGCTGCCAGTAACCCTTCGTCTGGTGCATTCTTCAGCCAGGCTTCCCTTAGTGATAGGCCTAAGGCAAGAGCGACAGTTCGAGCCACGCTATTCCCTATAATTTTCCACTGCTGAGAGGGAGATCCAACAATCACTTCGTGGTCTGGAAAGCTTTGAGCGCGCCGCCCTTCCATGATAGATACATATCGCTGCTGGTTCCAATGGATGCATGTTCCCATCCTTGCGTCTTCAGCGGAAAGGCTGACAACTATAGTGTTTATTAATCTGGACGGATCAACTCGGCCCCAGGCTCGAGACGTAGGCTTAATGCTCTCACGCAACAGCCCATTTTTAGCAGTATGTGGGAACAAAGAGCGCTCTGCACTTGACATAGTTCCTTTGCCATTATTCCAAGCCTTGACAAAATTCATTCCAGCGGGATGTGAAGGAATACAAGCGATCCGTGCCTGCTCCTTTTCTTTGAGAGGTCTGACGACTATGTGGTCTGGATGTGGAGTGCAGTACGTTCGACCATCTCCTATTCTTGGTAGGTCTGATGTAGCTTCACCGATAGTCACATACTCAAAGGCTGTTGGTACAAACCTGCGGCGTGCAATACTCTCCCCATTGGACAGTAAGCCAATGCCGGTCTCCCTAACATTAGGTGGGTGAGAGTGTGACAGATAAGGATGCTCCAAAGGCTCGTAACCAGGAGCGGCAAAGCAAACAAAAAGTCGACTTCGCGCTGTCAGTCAAAAACTTGGAGTTAGTTTAGTCATTTTTAATATCCCGGGAGACTTACACTGAGGACTACCGCAGCTCCAAGCGTCCAAGATAAAAACTTGGGCTTGATAGCCCATTCCAACAATAGCGCAGAGGAGTTGAGAAAGGACATCTTCGTCTCTACCTCTTCCCTTTTGAGCCATATTCATTACGTTCTCCAAAATTCCATATTTAGGACGGTAAAAGTCCACGAAAGCAGCTACAGAGGCAACTAACGACTGATTCTTCAACGCCCTTTCGTTGTTTTTATTGGCATTCAACAAGCTAAAGCCCTGGCATGGGGAGCCTGCCGAGATCACGTCAACCTGGCCCGGCATTGCAACAAGCATAGAGTTCTTCGGGTTACCCATTAGCGCCTGCGTAAGAAGGTCATCTACAGATCCATAGAAAAGTTTAGTGTCTTTAGGGTTCTCGAGATTAGCATAATATGAATATATGGCGCTTTCTCCAATATCGACGGCCCATTTATGGTGTACTGCTCCTCCTTCCTCCAGGCCCCTTCCGAGATTTCCCCCGCCGCAGTAGAGGTCACTAAAAATCAGAAACTCGGAGTTAGTTTACTTGTTCTCGATAATATCGGGAGTAGCTTAAACATGATTCAGGAACAAGTTACTCGAAACAAAAGTGTTGCTCAAGACAAGAGGGAGTAATAGAACTGAAAGGGGCAAATTTGCTCCGAGAAATTGGGTACGTACAGTCCACGGAGGAAGTTATCGGCTGCTCTCGCGGTCGGGTCAAATCCCTGAACAAACCCGGAAGGGGCATCTATTGGTATGAGTCTTTGGACGCCATTCTCCTCATTAAGACTTGTTCTGATATAAAAGGCATTTCCGGTTCCACCTCGGCAATAAGGTGCTGGTATTGCCCCAGAACGGACTTCTACCTCACTGTAAAACCTGATTAAGCAATGGTGCTTAATAGCACTTAGAGGGCCCTTGTCCATTTTATTAGTATAGACGAGTTCGTTTAGCGCGCCTTGGCCATCAATTTCTACTCTTCGCAGTAGTCTTCGCAACCGGACAAACCTTTTGGGGCCATCCTGGACGTAGTCGACAACTTCATATGGTTCTACTGCGTGTTCCGAGATCCGTCGGACCTTCGTTGGTTTGACAAGAACAGTAGACCCTGGCGGGTACTTGTATATTTGCTGGATAGAAGTTTCCTCCTTTTTTCGCAGATGCTCGCATTTCTTATGAGTATCTTTGAGCGTAACAAATCTTTCCCCGTCAAGATACGTCTGTCGAATGAACAGCTTAGAGCTCGAATTCGATTCTGCTGGAGACCCATGCCATGCAACGTTCACAATACCAACGACTCGTTCCTCCTTTTCCCTCTGGCTATTACAGGTGCAGTGGTCGGACAAGAACAGTTCGTTGGGGAAAGGGTACTTCATCTTCGCACATGTTGTATCATACGACTTGTACAGCCAAATACCATCGAAGGAGCGTTCCCCATTGCTTTCCTTGTGTATCCCTTGTACTAAGAGATACCAACAATTTTCCGCTACTTTCCACTGGCTCGCTTCATCTCTCCAGACAGAGCCATACCCATCTACCACTACGCTAAGAACATTGCCAACCTGCACAGACCTGATCATCTGTTGACGAGCAAGCGCGCGGTCAGCAAGTGATCGTTCTGAGAATTGCGTTACGGGCGCTGATATGTTGCCGATAGGTACTTTGTCGGTCGTTAAATGGAGAGCTGCCCCTTGTGAAGCACGCTGAGTTTCCGCTTCTGTCACAGGAGCTAGTGATTTTAAAAGTTTGCCAAACTTCAAATGACTAAAACAATCATAGATATATGGTGTAACCACCGTCTTTTGTTCATGTACGTCATGTTT
Source organism: Pezicula rhizophila (assembly GCA_022190145.1). Taxonomy (NCBI): domain Eukaryota; kingdom Fungi; phylum Ascomycota; class Leotiomycetes; order Helotiales; family Dermateaceae; genus Pezicula; species Pezicula rhizophila. The sequence continues at coordinate 25,602 of JAJONI010000045.1, forward strand.
TTTAATTGCAGTTTTGTCCATCACCTCGCTCCATATACAATGGGACTGTAGTTCATCATCCACGCCGAGTGCTTCCTTATTAAGGAAATGGATGTTTTGACTTATTGCGCGCCGAAAGTCGTGGCTTTGGTGCTTCCGGTACCACTCTTGAAATCGTGAATCTCGCTGGTGTTTCTTTAAAAGCCAGAGAGAAAAGTCGGTACGGAAATTGTGGATCGAGACCGACTGTCCTTCCGATAGAGCGCTCTGGCAATAATCAACAAAATGCTTTGCCAAATTAGCCAACCAAGTAAACCCCTCATAAAAACGTGCATATTCCGGCGAAGGGTTCTTGAGACGGTAATATATATCTCGGTTCCCATTACACTCCGATTGGATCCAGATGTCAGATCCAACCTCCACATGGGCCTCACCATAATTCCCAATAGAGCAAACCTGGAACGGAACGCCTTGCACGTAGCGCCTCAGTCCACCAGTGCTAAGTATTCCATCGAACAGAAAATACGAGTTACCGTGCCCGCTTGCAAGTTGGTTGAGTGGTCGCATCTCGAACGCATGATGGGCGCTTGTGCCTGGAAGGTAAACAGAAAAGTCAGAGAGTTCAAATTCCGTAAATTCATAGTCGTCAAATACGGCATTAGCCCTCGAGGTTTTCTCTGGATCTACAGCAATTTGTCGGTCAAGTTCATCTAGCAATTCTCTTACTGCTGTACGTTCTTGACAAACAGGTAGGGGAGGGACAACTTCCTCGAATGACTGGGTCGATTCTGCGAATATCAGGGGATATTGAGACCTTGGGAAGATCAACTCTGCTGGCTGTAAAGAGTAGGGAATGTTGCGTGATTGTAGTTGTGAAGAGCATCCCGTGTCCTTGCCATCTTCAAAACGACCACCAGGACCTTTGTTGGTACTATCCTTACTATCCTCATCGATTTCCAAAGATGAAGCCTCACTCCCTAGGCTCAAACTGACCTGTGAAGACTTCCTAGAGAAAGATTCGGACATATCAGAATCCTTGTGGTCTACCTGGGAAGGCTCTCCCACGACGCGCGAGACATTTCGTGGGGACTTCAGGCTGCCCAAAGCGTCAAATTCGCCATCTTCCGTGTTCGCAATCGAGATATCCGTGACAGTATCGTAGAATTCGTCGTACGCGGCTGAGGCAGCTGAGCAAGAGAGGTCATGAAGGCCCTCACCTATGTGACATTAGTCTAACTGCGCAGTAGAATTGCATTATGAACAAGATGCGCCAAGGTAGCTCACCAGGCAAATATACTGGCAGAGGCATTTCACTTCCTAGTGGATGGACCTCCCGTAGCTAACCAGCAAAGGAGTCTCGAAGTCTAAAACATTACTCCTAAAGTTGATAACGTTGATAAGTGAAGCTCTGTCTGAAGTGGTGGGGGTGCATGCGCAGGCGCCATTGCTGGATCTGGATTGCAAAAATATTGGATGGCTGGGGAATGCAGAAAATGAGGATGTTTGAAGCAATTGTCAAACGATGACGCCCAGCTTGATGGCCATCTCGAATAGCCCCAGAGCTCACCTACAAGATAATAGGTGGCCGACATATTCATGAGGCCTACTGTGGCTACGGCTATGTTCATCGCATCGTTTGCTTGGGCTTTGCATTATTTTCCAACGGCAGAAGTCGCCCTCCACCAAATTATTAAGCGTTCAATCCAGGACCGCCTGGCGCTAGAGACCGCATCTGGATCTGGATCACCGCCTTTCACTATCTGCGTACTTCGTACTCCGTAGACTGACTGCCAAGAAAGAGCATTCATTATTGAGGTTCAATAGCAAGATGCGATTTGTAAGGAAGGATTGGAATTTCCAAGAGTACCAAAGGCTCCCACGACTGTCCTAGCTGAAAAGGGACTTACTGAACCCAATTTGTCTCTGAGATACCTTATTATTTCCTTAGCAGGTACCTCTCAGAGCCGTCGCTTATCGCTTAACAGTTACCATATCTCACCTCATCTAACTTACCTCGAGGTTCCTAAGGGATATATATGCACAATTTTAAGCAACCAAGGAGAAACAATTGTTCTAGAAACCACTTGCGCTCGGTCTGGTAGGATAGATTGAGACACCCAGGTTATGTGTGTTATTCAAACAAGTCAGTTACCCAAGTCAAGTAAGTTACTCAGATAAATGGCTTGATTAAGCTCTTATACTACGATCAATGATTATTTTACCTGCATTCTTGGCCCTACTGAAGCTTATAACGAATTATGACAAAATAAGAGAGTGCTCTTAAGTCTAGCGTCAAAAGAATTCTTCACACAACTGGGAGGTTTTGACTTGGACGATCATATCTTACAACGCAATGAGTAGCATTGATTTGATTCTCCAACCTCAACTAGACGCGTCGAGACACACGTGACGCAAAGTATTATCACATACCTACCTATCTAATCTTCAAAAAGAACGTCTCAACGTAAGCAGCTCATTCCGTTGAATCTCAAACTTGGTAACACTAGAGGTTCCAGATTAGTTGGTTTTATTCCCCTCGTCCATCCTTTTCTACTCCTCTTGATCTCCTACACCTAGCATTCCTATTTCTGCTCTTCACTACCTAGCAATACATTCTCTGCACGTGTTACTAGTCAGTGGCAAGGTCACAAGCAGCGAAGCTTTCAATCATGAGTAAGCACATATTCCAGCAGAGCTGGTCATTCAATGGCGCTGCTGGTTCTGCATTGGAAGCAGGCACGCTTCAATCACGGAACACACAGAATCAATCTCGATCAACCCCTCTGTACTCACTTGACGAGAACACGAGATGTATTGACGAGATTGACGAGATAATCAGGCTGGCAGAAGAGGGCATTAGATCACCAAAAATGAACTTTCCAGGACAGCATCACACTATGACAACCAACGAGATCATCAAGGTGCCAGGAGCAAATTATACATCACCACGGAAATACCAAAGACCTCCGCCAACACAATTTTATCCTATGACAGTTCAGCAGGCCGAATCGGTCTATATTTCACCACAGATGTACCAAGGAACTCTATCGGAACAACTTCCACCACAACCTATCCACATGCCCATTGGCACAGCGGCAGCTGATTGCAAATTCCAGCAGAATGCTAGAGAATCTCAACTTCAACAATTTAACACATCGCGAAATATAGCACAAGCTGGTTCCAAATTACGAAAGGACCAAAGAGTCCTTCCATCGCAATTTTCACACTGGCAAGCCTATATCCCTCAATATGGTCCGAGGCATGACCGTCTATTTGTATTGCCTTCGCGTGAAAGCAAGGCTGTGTCTATCAAAGCCCCTACGGGCGTAGAGAAGGCCAATGTCAAGTCAAAAGGCCCCGTTAGAGAGAGTCACCAACAGGATTACAAGGAGGAAGTTCACGCAAAAGCACTGCAAATAGCGCCATCTGCGGACAATTTGCACATAGTGCAGAATGTCGAGAAGACAATACAGCCCCTAAGACAAGTAAATGCATGTTCAAAACAAGTATCAGTGGAACAGACACTAGCCAAACACGATGCATCGAGAGCCGCGGTTCATGCAGAGGAATCAAAGGCAAGTTTTTCATTCTATATTCCTGTTCACATGTGAAAAGAATGCTATTTTTAGTCTTATTGCTGACATAGAACCATAGGGATTTCAAGTTCATGATGTGGTAAAAGATGAAAACAACGCCAGGACTAGGCGACCAACAGAGTTGGGAAGGCACATAATAATGCTTAACGGGGCTGATGGAGTAAAACCCACATGAACTCCTGCAATAAAGCTCTCTAAACACATGTGCTAATGTTGAGATGTACAGGACGGTCAAATTGCCCATAAAGGAGGGAACGAAGCACGTACACCAGCCACCCATGGAAGAAAAGAATCAGCAGGTGGTGGAAAGATAGCTATGGAGGCAGCCTTGAATTCTGAGGGGAGTATGCTCTTTGTTAATAAATCTATGTTACTGATGGATGGGTTCGAATCCAATGCATCGCAACAAGGCGCTGAGGCACCTCGTATGGCATATCTTCAACAACATACTGGCTTCAACAGGAATCCGAGTGGCACAACGCTTCCGCAGATGGTCAATATGGTACCACATTACTCATCTATTGATTTTCTTCCTCCTTTGCAATCTTCTAGCTCGATCGGAGACAGATCCTACCCTGGCAATATTGATGCTTTTTATTCCAAGGAATATCAACAATGGGACAAGCCCAAGAAGATAAATCAGAAGTATGGCTACTCTGAGGGAATTAATGGGAATATTCAAGCTTATACTTCGCCAAGTCAACCATATATATCTCTTGAACAAACTTTCCGACCAACCTCTGTTGCCACAAGTATTCCTCATCAGAAACAGCCACCGTGTATTCTGTCAACAGACTTCGAGGACGTAAATCGGACGGATGGTCACTCTTTGGATAGGAATGATGGACTACAGCAAGGTCCTTCATGCCAACCACCATCAGGGTATAATATAATGGATAGATATCCGAGCCTTTACAGTCTGGGAACAACTGTCCCTTGTGTGGATAATTTTAGAACTTTCAAGGCCATCAAGCCTTCTCAAGGGGGTTGTAACGCGAACCTCCGCATTCTCGGAGAGCAAAGCACATCACACAATAAGTCTTCGTTCTCTGGCGAAACGGCTTGCATTATGGCAAAAGATCCTTCACAACATCCACTCACCACTTTATCAACAAATCCACAGAACGATCATTGCTTGTACAGCTACTCAACGGAAACGAACCACGAACATCAACAAGCCCATGCACAACCAATTCAACAAGCTTCTGACCATATATCAGTTGATGGAATCACTAGACTTGAGAATACACAGGCAGCCAAAAAAAACTCTCTCTATTTGGGAAGTAGGTGTGAGACCGATCACCTGTCTTTTGGGAGACTCGAGGCGGAGCTTCTTAAAATGGTTAGTTCTGATGAGGAGGATGGTGACGAGAGTAGAGAAAGTAGGACCGCCCCCTACTAGTAGTCCATCTGCTTTCTATACGTCTGTACCCGCAACAATAGCTCTACTTGCAACTACCCTTTATTCTGAGAGGTGATTTCACTTAGATATTGCTTATAGACTATCATGTAAGCGAGTATTGTGCATGACCTAGGATTATATTTTTGTAGCAGAACTACATAATAATAACGTAATCATGCAAGAGTATTGAGCTTTTGTGAATCGGTGATGTCCATGAATGAAGCCATAACTTGTCGCAAGCTTAATTATAAGTTCTTCAATCCAACTTGATAATTTGAGACGCAGAAGAGTCGAGGACACCTAATGTATATCGAAAGGGCATTGATTAGCATTAAGTGCCAACAGAAAAACAGTTATATTTTGTATATAAATGGAGACTAGAGCCACCTACTTGCATAAGTGAGGAGCTCTTTGCCACTGATTTCATGATTCGCTTAAACTTATGAACCCCTTGCTGGACACTGCTGAATTGGTCAACCTAAATGAAAGTTAAGTGAGTTACTTTGCCTATATTTATGAATCCAAGAAGAGATAGATGGGCCATGTAAGCGATTTAGTAATTCTTCGGTACAACTCATCGGATGAAGTCCTTCAACCCACCTCCTCTGAATTAACCCAAACTAAGCTAGAAAGTGGATGACCTCCCAAATCTTCTTACAAGCTTCTAAAGGTGCCAAAACAGTGTTCAGGGCATACTACTAGAAAGTGTAAAGCTAAATAATATAAAATCCAGTTCTGAGTGCCATAAATTAGCTTGTATTGAACATTAGCAGTAGTCCTAATCACGTACAACCAGTGGTAAATGATAAACTCAGCAATAACGACTTGGTCTAATTAGGCTTCTGTACCTGAAGACTTGATTCCTTTTGCAGAAACACCGTGCTATATACAATGAGAGTAAAAGTGTCCTTACATCACTCATCCATCCCTAAACACCTTCCCAATGCAGAATTTTGCTCTCGCAACTGCCCTTGCGCGACGTATTAGAGCATTCAAGAACCACGGGCAATGCTTGGTCATGTTGTAAGATAGTAGCAGCAGATAGCCTTCAAAAATCCCACAGACACCACTCTCTCTTCGGTGGCACTAATGGCATTACACCGTTAAGAAAAGAGCCCGTCTCCCGTGCATGCATATATGACTTCTTTGTAGCATCATCATATGCTGAATCTTCTATCTCTGTATCTTTTTTGAACGCTGGTGGTCCTTCTGGAAACCATATCTTCGACCAGTTGCCATCTGGCTCTATGGTGCCTGCCTCTCCATTTCTATAGGCTACCCGTTTTCCTTTGAACATTGTAAGCTTTCCAGAGCCATCCTTGGAGCTGTAACTTTCAAGAGGTGGATGCGTACACGTTGCATTTGGATTATATGGCTTTGCTGGTACTGTTCCATTCGTTGATGATGGTGAAAGTGGATTTTGAGATGCACCCCCGAAAGAATTTGAAGCCGAGCCATTTGACAAAGAACTTGGATTTGAAGTTGGTTTGCCAAAAGGGCTTGGGGTTACAGCTGGCATGGATGGTTGCCCAAAAATGCCTATTGTCGATGGAGCTTTAAATATAGAACTTGTCGGTTGACTTGGTGCACCGAAAGGGTTTGTGGACACTGGCTGTGAGACGGCTCCAGACGCCAAAGAGCCGGTGGTACCAAATGAGCTTGTCTGGGCTTGCACAGGCGCTGAAAAAGGGTTGGCTGCTGGCCCTGCAGGCTGTCCAAAAGGATTCGGCTGTGCTGCTGCTGATGGCTGACTAAATAGAGGACTATGAGTAGGCTGAGAGGGCTCACTAAAAACGTTTCCAGATGGTTGCCCAAATGCAGTGGTCGTACCAGCAAACGAGGAGAAAGGAGCGGTTGTAGCTGCTGCCGGTCCGCTTGGGGCTCCAAAGGGATTTGGCTTTGACCCCAATGCTGTCGGTTGACCGAATGCTCCCACTGAAGGGTCACTTTGGGCTCCGAATATGTTTGATTTCTGGCCTAAACTTGAAGGTTGCCCAAATCCACCAGGGCCACTTGGTGCTCCAAAGGGGTTTGCGGCTTGGCCTAGTGCTGAAGGCTGCCCAAAGGTTCCAGACGTACCAAGCTGTGAGGGTGCCCCAAAGGCTGGCCGAGAAGGTGCTCCGAAAGGATTTGGCTTCTGCCCTATGGCTGATGGCTGGCCAAAGGTTCCAGCTGTAGCTGTCGAAGACGGTGCCCCAAATGTGGATGTTGAGGACTGGCTTGGGGCACCAAAAACATTGGTAGAGGGTGGTTGCGACGGTGCTCCGAAAGAATTACTGGTTTGAATGCTAGGCTGACCGAAGAGCGAGGGTGTCAGAGGTGCTGCCGGAGTTGTACCTTGACTATCCCTTACAATGTCTATCCTATTTGGATGTTCATTTTCAGCATTCACGATGAACTTTATAGCACCATCCACATCGTCTAGTGCAGACTTTATCTGCTGCTCTGAAGCCTGCACCAGAGCCTCTGCCTCCTGAACCTGCAAATCGTTTAGTACCAGAAAGATATAGAGCGACGATTACATACTGCCTGTTGTGGGTTACCTGACGCTAACCCCATATAATGCAAGAGCCTCATTTCCTCGAAGCTCTGCTCTCGGAATGGCCCTCCAAAGAGCTGGCCCGGGGCCTGGCGTCCTGGACCGTATGCAGAAAGAATCCATTGTGGCCGCTCTACTGTGAGATCTGATATTATCTGCTTTTTGTCCAGGTTGTATGGCTGAGTAGCGGTTGCTGAGGCTGCTGGGAATCGTCGTCAGTTGGCTTTTCATGCATGTTCTGCGGAGGACCATTATTACCTCCTCCATACGATGAGCTCTGATTGTAGGAGCCCCCTCCACTCTGATATCCGGAATTTCGATCATTGGGACTGTAGTGATTAAGGGCGGCGAATCGATTGTTGTTTTGCTGCGCATTTCGACCTGAGGGATGTTCGAATTTGCAACGGTCTGTTGCCCTTATCAGTTCATATGCACAGGCGCAGATCAGAAATGGAGCTTACCACCGTATTTGCAATTTGGCCAGAACCTGCAGACTGGGGCCATTATGCCCGTGGGTGTACTGTTATTTTACCAGAGCGGAAGCGGCGCATCGCTGGATGTCATGGCAAATGGCTATCCTAATTCAGTATGTGGAATTCTAATTTCTAGGGAAACTGTGTTAGTAGCAATGCGTGTAGAAAAATAATATCTGATTGTGAATGCGCAGTACTAGGTTTGTTGATCCCTTGAGTTTGCAGATGAGCTTCTCACAGGCATGTACGACGCGATCTTCAGAGATGAGGTCAGGCGCGTTTTTCGGGAGTCGAGTATTGAGCAAACAAACCACCCCACCATCCACCATCCACAGTGGTGACTTATTAGGAGTCAATCCAGTTGAATTTGAATTTGAGTCTTACTAAATTGGAGGCAGATAAACTTTGCTCTTAACTGTGAATGGTCGATTTCATATTTCCTTCCCCAGAAGTTGGTATTCCCAGACCCGAACTCCGCTCTCAATGCTTCTATATCTCTTACAAAATTCCATAAGCAACTCGTTCACTTCTTCGCTCGGGGACCAAGGCCATCTTGAATACCGTCTGCTATTAAGTTCCAATCAAGTCCAGCAAGGGCGCGATTATTCAGTCCTTTCACACCAAGTGACTCCGTGAACTTGCCAGTACCAATTTTTCTCATCATCAACGTGTCCTTGCTCTTCTTCAACATCTGGCCTTCACCGCGTGTCAAGTATTCCTCAAACCACTCCTCCTCTTCTGATGTAAGTGGAAGATTTATAAGCTCCATGCTGCGATCTGCGATGGTTTTGCTTGAAGAGTTGTTCAAGACAAGCGCTACGAGTATCTCAAACATGTGCTTGCGTGTGTATTCTGGCTGGCTTCGTGTGAAGTAGAAAGCTTCAGTCACGCTTGTTCTCGCTATAGATGAAAACAAGCTCTCGAGAGCCTGTGTACTTGAGAGAGTTGGCTGAACAGTTTGGTAGTATGCTAGAGCCAGCCTAACGTCCCCATGCTTGGCATGGCGTACTAAAACATCTAGAATCTCGTCCGCAAAGGTCGGTATCAAGGAGGGATGTGTGAGATACTGAAGGGCTACCTGTGATTTTGTTAGGTTGTTTCGCTGAGAGATGGGCGGTCGCGTACCTCAAAATCAAACCTATCAAGATGCCACAGTCCTTTCATGTATATCTGATACTTTGGGGGTAAGTAGGAACTTTTCTCAAAAGATGTTGAGTAAAGCCTTCTTTTTGTAGGCGCATCGATATCGAGAAGGATGTAGTAGAGCACGGAGATCTTGTGGTGGTCGCCGCCGCCGCTCTCCACGATAGCCTTGTGCAAGTTCTTTAATTCGCCAGTGGTTTTGGGTGGATAGTACTTTGCAGCTAGCCAAGGGTCAGCGTGAGGTAGTTCTACTATGATGAATGGGACTCACGTCGCTTGATCCCCAAGAGCTTCAGGACTTTGTCAATAAACAGACCCTCGAGGTTCTTCCGGCAAAGCTCAATATCGTGAACGGTCTGGTCATCATAGGCGGCTTCTGGATCATAACTGAAGACGTCATCGAAGTTCTGGTAGCTGAACATTGTGAAGAGATTGTATCTGGTCGAGACGGTTATGTGCTGTTGAACTTTGCGATCGCGAAAATGATTGTGTTCTGCTCGCAATAATTTGATCCAAAAACCGACAGCGCGTTCATTAAAGTCTAAGATAATAAGTCAGAGCTCCGCCACAAGAGGTCAAGTGGTTTTCCCAATTAATAAGGGCGAGAAGAGAAAATCACAATAGGTACAAGGTCATACAACTACTATCTATACCTAGGTACCTACGTATTCAAATATTTGTTGTCTTAACTTGATATAGGTACCCCGTACTTCGTAGTGGCGCTTGCATTCGTAGGGCGTTATCGTAGGTAGGGTACTGTCTTATCGTAAGCTCGCCTGTGAATGGTGGAGCTGTGCAGTATGTAAATAAACAACACTTTCATAGATTTTAAATCAATACTCCACCAACTCGACACTTTTGGCTCTTACACCACCCTTCGACGCGTCCTTGCCGTGTCCTATATTTTCGAACAGTCCCATTGACAGACTACTATCCAGAGAACACGAAATTCTTGATTTCTTATCGTGTTAGTTCTCCGCCACACGCTTTTGCCTACGACAAGGCTTTCAATTTAACATTAGCCTAGCAATTGTACTACTATCGCCATGTCTGAATCCCCTGTGCGGCCCCGGAGAGGGGCTACGCGCCGAAAGGTGGTTGTAGAATCCTCTGATGAAGAGGAAGTCATGCAGTCCAAGGTGGAAGACGACAGCGGAGAGGACTTTACTCCAGCGCCGCCCAAGCGCAGTCCAAGGAAGGCTCCAGCATCGAGAAGAAAAACCACGAACTCGATCGCGACAACGTCACGTACAGGAGGCCGTATAAAGAAAGAGAACATAGAACCATCCGAGGTCTTCAATCCCGAGGAAACAGCTGGGCAACCCGAATCTCCGTCAAAAAAGGCTTCTCCACGAAAAAGGAAGAGTGCGCCAGCAAGAGGCACGAGGAAATCTGCAACACCAGATCTTGCTCCACCCCTACCAACTCCCCAATCATCGCAGTCTCCCGAACCTTCCGAACTACACAGCACGGCTTTGACTGACATCACAGAAACACTTAATGACCGACCAAGGACTGCAGAGAGCCAGGCGGCAACCATCAAGGCCATTAATCCCTTAGACACAATTTTGGAGAGGCCCATGGATATTGTTTTGAAATCGAGGTCTATGGCAATTCCCGTGGCAGAAGAGACAGGCCCAAAGCCTCGGATGGTTATTACTTACTTGATTCTTACAAACTTCAAAAGTTACGCTGGCCGGCAAGAAGTTGGCCCCTTTCATGCATCATTCTCTTCAGTAGTAGGCCCAAATGGCTCCGGAAAGTCCAATGTCATTGATTCGCTGCTCTTTGTTTTTGGATTTAGAGCTAGTAAGATGAGGCAGGGAAAAATTTCGGCATTGATTCATAATTCTGCAGCCTTTCCTGATCTAGATCATTGCGAGGTTGCGGTGCACTTCCAAGAAGTAATGGATCAGGTGAGACAGACAAACTCTTGATGCATCAAAGTTGTGGGATTGATTTACTGATACTCTGTAGCCCAATGGTACACACGAAATTATACCAAATTCTGATCTGGTGATCTCTCGGCGTGCGTTCAAAAATAATGCCAGCAAATACTACATGAATGGGAATGAGTCCAACTTCACAGTCATCACAACTTTTTTAAAGGACAAAGGAATTGACTTAGATCATAAGCGTTTCTTGATTCTTCAGGGCGAGGTAGAATCCATCGCCCAGATGAAACCAAAAGCCGCAAACGAACACGACGATGGCCTACTGGAATACCTGGAGGATATTATTGGGACCTCAAAATACAAGACACCCATCGAAGAATCAGCAACAGAAGTAGAGACTTTGAATGAGGTTTGCGTTGAAAAAAGTGGTCGTGTGCAACATGTGGAGAAAGAGAAGAACAGCCTGGAAGACAAGAAGAACAAGGCTCTTGCTTACATCAAGGACGAGAACGAACTTGCCATTAAACAATCCGCTCTATACCAAGTGTATATCAACGAATGCGGTGATAATCTTGCCGTGACAGAGGAAGCAATCGGTCAAATGCAAGAACAACTGAATGCTGAAATGGAGAAGCACCAAGGGAATGAGGATGGTATCAAGCAGCTCGAAAAACAATACAAGAAGAGCCAGAAGGAGCTTGACGCGCTTGATAAGGACACTCAGACCATTCTGAAAGATATGGCAAAGTTCGACCAAGAACGTGTAAAGTTCGAGGAAAAAAGGAAATTCTTGACTGGCAAGCAAAAGAAACTTGAAAAGACCATCTCTACTTCTGAGAAAGCAGCAATAGATGCTGGATCAACAATTGAAACTTGTAGTGTGGAGATAGAGCAATCTCTAGACGAGATTACGGCCATGGAAAAGAGGATGAAGTCTGAAGAGGTGGAGCTGGCTAACATTCGGGACAATTTGAAGGGCAAAACACAAGCATTTTCAGACCAGATTGCGGCGAAGCAGAAATCTTTGGAGCCATGGAACGAGAAAATCAATCAGAAGCAATCTGCAATTGCAGTAGCTGAAAGTGAGCTTGCGATTTTACATGAAAAGGCTAATGCTGGAGCTGTCGCCCTCGAGGAGACGGAGGCTAAAATTGCTAGCATTGAAGAAAACCGAGAGGCCAAGCTTGCTGAACTTGAAAATTGTAAAGCTGAGAGAAAGGCGTTGGAGAAAAGGGCTACTCAGGTACAATCAGAACTGGCAAAGTTATTGCAGAGGGAGCCAGAACTTCGCTCTCGACTTTCTGGAGCTCGCCAGAAAGCTGATGAAGCTCGTGCAAGCCTTTCCAACACGCAAACTCAAGGAAATGTTCTCTCAGGTCTGATGCGACTCAAAGAATCTGGCCGAATTGAGGGATTCCATGGTCGTCTTGGCAATCTCGGAACGATCGATCAGCAGTACGATGTTGCAATATCTACAGCTTGCGGCGCACTCGATAACTTTGTGACTGACACGGTTGAAGGTGGACAACAGTGCATCGAGTATCTGAGGAAGACCAACCTCGGTCGAGGTAACTTCATGTGTCTCGATAAACTTGGAAATCGGGACCTCTCTCCAATCGAGACACCGGAAAATGTTCCTCGTCTCTTCGACTTAATCAACTCCAAGGACGATAGATTCAGACCTGCCTTCTACCACTCACTCCAGAATACTCTTGTTGCAAAGGATTTGGCCCAAGCAAACCGAATCGCCTATGGTGCTAAAAGATGGCGTGTAGTTACTCTGGAAGGTCAATTGATTGACAAGTCAGGCACGATGTCCGGAGGTGGCAATACTGTGAAGAAGGGCTTGATGTCTTCTAGGCTTGTAGCCGATACGTCGAAAGAACAGGTTGCTAAATTGGAAGTCAACCGTGACGCACTCGAACAGGACTTCGAACAGTTTCAAGACAGCCAGAGGGAACTTGAATCTACCTTAAGAGATCTAAACGATCAGATTCCCCGACTCGATACCAAGATGCAGAAATTGGGCCTCGAAGTTGAGAGTTCTGCAAAGAATTTGACAGACGCTCAACGTCGAATCAAGGAGTTGAGCAAGGAGCACCAGCCTTCCAAAACAGACGATAACCGTGTTTCCATCCTCGAAAAGGAGATTGCGAAGCTAAACAAAGAGATTGAGAATCTTCACGGTGAAACTGCAAGTGTAGAGCAGGAGATCAAAGCACTGCAGGGCAAAATCATGGAAGTTGGTGGTGAAAAGCTGCGTGTTCAGAAGTCCAAGGTCGATGCATTGAAGGAGGAGATCAACAGCTTGAATGAGACCATCTCAGCGGCAGAGATAGCGAAAGTGAAGGCCGAGAAGCAGAAGATCAAGCACGAGAAGGATCATGCCAAAGCTAGCAAAGAGTTAGATACCGCCATTGCTGAACTGGAAAGATTAGAGTCTGAAATAGACAGCCAGAGCGCCGAGGCTGAGGGATCCCAGGCACGCGTTGACGAAGCGCAAGAAGCTCTCAAGGGCAAAAAGAAAGAATTAAACGCACTCAAGGCCGAACTGGATGAAAAGACAGCGGAGCTCAATGAGATTCGTGCTATGGAGATCGAGATGCGCAATAAGCTCGAGGAAAACCAAAAGGTCCTAGCTGAAAACCAGAAACGCCTGCGATATTGGAATGATAAACTTAGCAAGCTAATTCTTCAGAATATCGGCGACCTAGGCGAAGAGCTTGAACCAGAGTCGCTTCCGGTCTTTACCAAAGATGAGCTCGCCGACATGAATAAGGAAGAACTGAAGAGTGAGATCGCAGCTCTCGAAGAGAAGACCCAAAATGTTAACGTAGAGCTTGGTGTCTTGGCTGAATATCGTCGTCGTGTTGAAGAACACGCTGCAAGGAACTCCGATCTTCAGAGCGCCGTCGCTCAAAGAGATACAGCAAAGAAACGTTGCGATGATCTCCGACGTCTGCGTCTTGAGGGCTTCATGGAAGGCTTCAGCACCATCTCTCTGCGTTTGAAGGAGATGTACCAGATGATTACTATGGGTGGTAACGCCGAATTGGAACTCGTCGACTCATTAGATCCCTTCTCGGAAGGTATTCTGTTTAGTGTTATGCCACCGAAAAAGTCGTGGAGGAACATCTCCAACTTAAGTGGTGGTGAGAAGACATTGAGCAGTTTAGCATTAGTATTTGCCCTGCACCATTATAAGCCAACACCTCTGTACGTCATGGATGAGATTGATGCTGCCTTGGATTTTAGGAACGTAGGTCAACTCACTCCCATTCATCAGCCTTCGTAACTAATCAAGCATTAGGTATCCATCGTTGCTAGTTATATTAAGGAACGGACAAAGAATGCACAGTTTATCGTTATCTCGCTTCGTAACAACATGTTCGAGCTTGCCTCGAGACTAGTGGGCGTCTACAAAGTCAATCATATGACAAAAAGTGTGACGATCGAGAACCGGGACTACATCAACGGAGCACGTGCTTGAATCACGTATATGAGATGATGAGATAGATATGTGTTCATGTTAATGAGGTCTTGGGGCGTTATGAACTTGAGGGTTGGTTGGATTGAACGCATTCTTGTAATATCATGGAAACGAATCTTAATGAACAAACCTGTCACTGAGACTGGAATTGGACTTGGGTGGGATATTGATTATTCATTGTATGAGGTGAAATTCGAAAAGGGAAAATGCTACGTAGTGTGTAGGGAGTTACAACCACACAGGTCAAGTTGGGGAATCGACCCGAGTTTTCTCAACGGAACTTCCCACCGTGCCTACACCGCGAACTGGTCTTTTTGGATTGATTGCGAATGACGGACCAGAAAGAAGTGCAGGGGCAATCTTCCTCATCTCCAGGAACCGCAATAGTTAGGAGTAAGGCACTATGCGGGCAGATATTGTGAGGTTCTTTTTGGAATAGCTAATGCATTGCAAGAAAAAAGGCACCACTGCGGAATACAAAAGCTCGCATAGCAGGCAACCGGCTTCTGAAACCTACCGTTCTCGGAAAGATAGGTAGAAATGATGGACCATTGTTTGTGACCTAATCGTGCTCGTTGTGATATTGTACTTCCGTACCATGCAATCAAACTTGCTTCCTAGTTTTTGAGATGTCAAGTACAGCCCATATTCAGCGCCATTCATGCCCAAATCATCCCAAACCATCCCAAATCATGACCACATGGATCCATCACCAGCTCCTGACATTCTTTATGCCTGGGTAGTCTTGGCAGCAGCTTGGTTGGGGTTGACCTTCTTTCCGTCCTTGTTGTATCGAACTCGTGGGGGAGGAGCACGGTTTCGGCGACCTTCACGGGAACGGACACTATTGAGAGATTTGTTAACCATGTTACTTCTGTAAAGATGTTGTGCCATCCTCCTGAGGAATGCTTGCTGCCGAGTTTTTGTCACCGCTATCATGGCGGTGACCCAAGCAAGAGGGCGGCACAGGAAGTTCAACCAAGGTTCATCTCAGCGTAAGCACATACCGGACAATTTTGCCGTGAATGGCGCAGGAGACACAGTATTGCAGCTTGAGGTACATCTTGGGAACGGTGTACTCAGTGAATACGGAGGCATCAGAGATATCACCTGCGCGGCTGTCAGTGTTTGTCCTTGGCATTTTCATGTGGGCCACGTCTTTATTTGTCTTGCAAGACGGATACCTGAACATGAGGCATTGGCATTTCTGGTAACATACGAATTGCAGCAGACTCGACCATGTTGCGGATGGTAAATCTCTTGATTGCCTTATCCTTGGGTGTGCATCTCGAGCAGTTGGAACATCTGATCGGCTTGACGTGACCACGTCCTTTCTTGTTACGTCCGCTGCAGTCAAAGAATCAGTCTCGGAATCCCATTAAAATGCCATAGCCATCAAAATTAATCCATTGTGCGCTTTCAAGGAAAGGAAGTGGGAGAATCGTACTTGGAGGCGCGCTTCTTGACCATTTTTGCGGATTCTGCGAGAAGCTGAATTAGTCTAGACTCTTGAATATTGAAAACTGTTCTGGTGAAGCCTTACTGGGCTGATATGGCAAATCTGCTTGTTAGTATGGAGGTTGTCAAAAAGTAGAAGAAGACGATGGCGATGTCCTTGGGTCTAGGTACGTAAGCGAGAAGAGCAAATTTACCCCAAAATTATTTGTGCGCGCACTAGTGTTTAGCGCGGGTCGCCGAATATTTCCATATTCCAACCTCACCTCTTCTTTTTCTTCTGAACACAATTCCACATTGGCCGCTCAGGAAGACAATTCACGTTGTCTAGGTACGTTGTCTATCTCCTTTCCTCTTTTCATTCTGCAGGATGTCCCTCATCATATGAAGGAGCCTGCTCACTCTCTCCAAAGGCAGTCATCATGCAAATCTTCGTCAAGACCCTCACGGGCAAGACCATCACCCTCGAGGTCGAATCGAGTGACACCATCGACAATGTCAAGTCCAAGATCCAGGACAAGGAGGGCATTCCCCCGGACCAGCAACGTCTGATCTTCGCAGGCAAGCAACTCGAAGACGGTCGCACTCTGTCCGACTACAACATCCAGAAGGAGTCCACTCTTCACTTGGTTCTTAGACTGCGTGGAGGTATGGCCAAGAAGCGCAAGAAGAAGGTTTACACCACCCCAAAGAAGATCAAGCACAAGCGCAAGAAGACCAAGTTGGCTGTCCTTAAATACTACAAGGTTGATGGTGACGGAAAGATTGAGCGTCTTCGCCGCGAGTGCCCACAGGCCGAGGTGGGTTAATCACTTATAATTTTCGGTTTCTTTTGAGTGGTTTCTAACGTTGATAGTGCGGTGCTGGTGTCTTCATGGCTGCCATGCATGACCGTCAATACTGTGGAAAGTGTCATCTTACCTACATCTTCGACGAAGCCGGAAAGTAAATGCAAATCTACTTGAGCATGGGGAGATATCTTCTGAGATGGATGGGATATGGTGGATTTGCTTCTGACGTGGCTTGATGTATCAGCGATCCAACAATACTACGCAGTTTTCATTCCTCCTATACTTGATTATGAGAGTCTCATGTTAACCACCAGGGCAATGTGCAGACAAGACTCTCACACGAACAGCACTGGTGCTCTTTTCATCGCTGAAACCACCAATTCCAGCCCATCGCAACTCTTGACTAATTTCAGATTTGTCATCCAAGCACATGACTTATCACTTGTGTGTTAATTCATGTAAATTCTACCTTGTGCCCTTCCTGTTAAGACTCAGATTGGTACATAACACACCATCATTGAACCATGCGCACAATCTCCAGAACTCCAACCTCATTTGTTCCACCCAAAAATTCGAAGGCGCCAGGTATATATGCAAAGTCCATCTCCCAAGCAGGCATTCAGCATGTCCTTCGACAACGTATCTTGACCTAAAGCACCCCAACTGCACGCCAAAAAGATCTCCCTCATGCCAATGCCGATGTAGTTAACATGATCTGTGATATGCCAGGCTCCTTACTCCGTACCCAGCGTTCACTCCCAAAGAACCATCTCCAAAATTTCATCTGCCGGCGCTTAGCCTTCAAATTGCCAAGTAGTTCGCAAGGATCCTCTCGCTACTCTCCCCCTGCGCAGCACTAGCCTTTTTTAAAAGAGTCTTTCTTTCCCTTTCCCAGATCTCCTTCTGAATCTGTTCACGCTGCTGCAATAAGTTTGTCGTGTTCGTGGTGGTGGGGTGCATGCCTCTTGAAGCGAGGTACGCCCTCGTATCAGGGATCGCATGGCCCATGCTGTCTCTCTTGATAATCATGGATGGGAGACGTAGTTGATACTGCAGAGGATATTAGCTTTAGGTCAACGAAAAACAAAAAAAAAAAATGGAAGGGGTGGATGGAGAAAACAGGACCCCTACGCTGCCGAGAGTCTTGGCTTGATTCATGCCCATGGTCTCGCTGATGTATGCTAAACGTCCTTTGATCCATTTCCGCTGAGAATCGGTCGTAAAGTCGCTGCAGCTCGCCGAAAAGAGTGGCCAGATACAGAAGAAACCACCGAGGGCTTTTGGGCTAGTGATATTGTCAGCTCCACAAGCGAATCCTGACAGGTCACCGGCAGTCAGCTGGCCTCGTTCATCTGTTCGCCAACCAAGATGGTAAGGAATTGAAGCTACGATATCGCAGATCATATCTACCCCAAGTCTTGCTGCTGTTGCATACTCCGGGGTTGTGCGGTAGTCGACGGGCGCGCAAACCCAGGCTGCGCAACGGATTACAATGCCTGAGATGAAAAGCCGTGACACTCGCGCCAAGTTCCATATGCTTGCTATGAAGATATCATCGTACATGTCGACTTTTCCAGGACAAACATCGGCCTTGGTCAAGTCTCCATCAGGTACATTATCTACCCAGGCAACAGTCCGAACACGCCAGAAATCAGGGAGAGTGTCCTCCCAATTCAGGTAGTCTGACTCCATTCCCTGGGCGCGCCTCATGAGAGCAAGGACTTTCTCGAAGTTTTCCGGGGTCCTGGGAGATGTTGCTAGGATGTGATTGAGCTCCGCTCGCATCTCAGCAACACGGAGGTTGAGCTTCGTGACGAATTGCGCCGTTTCATCCTTGATCGCATCCGCGATCCACCATTCTGTTCCTAGCAGTGGGGCTTTGGATGCAGACATACAATTGATTATCTTGGGCAGTCAGCAAATATGAGTGATCAATTTTCTCTCCCAGCTTACCATTTGCGTTCTCACGGCTATAAACAAGGCCATACCGACCCTTGTCCGAAGCTGCTTCTTCCCTCTCATTCTAACAAGCTGCACTGCACCATCAATATGGGAACCCCATGCCATAACATTAGTTTTCTCCAACGTTATCGTCTATTCTTCGTCAGTATTTCTAACTATAATCTATAGCGCTCTATAATAGTGGAGGACCAGTGGCTCACCTCAAAGAAGCCAAGCAGGAGAATGGAAGCTAAGGTCTGGTCTGACTTTTGCAGAGCAGGATTCTGGAGGGCAATATTTGTAACTTTCAGTGCTTTTGCATAGTGACTGATGGCCTGGCTCATCAATCCACTTCCTTTGGAATTTGGCCGATTTGCTAAAGAAGCCATTGCAACGGCCTGGAAGGCGACCGATAGATGCGAATCTGGTCTTTCCGTTTTCATCATAGGCACCAAGAAGTCTAAATAACCTCGGGAGGAGTTTGATTGTGGGAGGTAAACAAAATTTGCCAAGAAAAAACATAAAGCCTGCTGCTCAACCGGCACCTGGAAGTCGTTCGATACCATCATTGAAGCGTCTGAGCTTGTTGCTGATGTTGGGGTGATCAAACTCTTGTCATTATTCTCATTGTTCATCTCATCCGAGGGAGATGTTCCTGCCGAGTTTGCGGAGAAGGTCGTTTGACGCTCTTTTTGCGCCGCAATTTGGGCGTTTATCTTTTTGTTATTGGTAGACTTTCGCGCTCTTCTTTCTGTTGCTTGGGTCTCATTCCGGAATACCAAGTCAAAGTCATCTTTATATCCTGGGCATTGTCGACGCGATTTCTGGCATTGCAGGCACGTTGGCTTAGTTTCATCACACTAGAATGATAGGAAGCGGTTAGAAGATATAAGTATCGAAGGAAGATTAAAGCGAGACCAGTGGATCTTCCCTGAACTTACCTTGATCCTTCGAGTCCTGCACATTTGGCATCCTCGCGAGGGCTTCCCACAGTAAACCATGGTGATAGAGTTCCGGTCCCGTAAATAAGGTTATCCCACAAGCAGCGTTGTACTAAGACAGTCCCGGAGACGGTCTCTACCTACTATCAAAGGCGGACCGGCGTCTTGATATATGTTAAGATGGTTGAGCGGACCCAAAACAGATTGGGGAGATGAGGATATAGGACGTTGCTGGAGCAAGACGTGGTTCTGACAGGCAGCAGGGCTGTGCAATATTTGAAACTCTGGCAGCTGGTTGATGATGTAAGGTGCGAGAGAGAGGTACAGCAATTGCGTGCTCGAGTCGAGGACTGATGAACAAGGTTCTCGATTGGTGGATGGAAAGAAACGACAGTCGTACCAGATTATTCTTGAGACTTGAGAGACACACTAAGGCGAGATTGGGGAGTTATTGAGGAAGTGAAGTGAAGTAGTGAAGTGAAGTGAAGTGAAGTGAGGGGAGGGGAGGGGTTGTAGAGGTGCTGTCACTTGGTGCGTTTGTCAACGATACGGTCGGTTACTTGGGAGAGGCGGACAGCACCGAACAGTATGGTATAGAAGTATAGAGCGTGTGTCAAGGATTAATAAGTAAGTAGTAAGTAGTCAGGGCTTGTTGTTTGTTGTCCTGTCCGAGAGTCCTGTCGAGTATTGACTGACTGACTGCAAGTCAAAGGTAAGGTGCCTCATGTTCCGAAGTGAGACCCCTGGCGACGCGAGGCGAGGCGGAGCGAAGGGCTAGCTACTGTACCCACCCTACAGGGCTCTACTGTACTGTGCTGTACTCTACTGTACTGTACTTACTTACAGTAAGTGCCGACTCTGTCTCCATGAGCTCCGCTGTCAAGACTGTCAAGAGTCCAGTCAAGAGGCCAAGACCTGCTCTTGCTTCTTTTTGTTTCCCTGGACCCGATGCGTGATTGTTCAGGGGGTGGCCCCGCAAGGCTTGCGATCCAGTCCCCGGTGCAGCGCATTGACCAACGATATGACCTTGTCTGGATCCCAGAACCTGGCAGCAAGTCTGCGGCTCCATCACTACAACTGCCTGTACTGTTCGAGTACAGTCCCCCCCCCCGTCTGTCCAGTGCTCCGTGGGCAATAACAATACTGTAGATAACAGTTTGTAATCCACTTGTCAATTCTTTGCACCCCAGTGAATCCGCTCTGAAAATCCACACACTCTCTCTTCAATCATCCACTTATGGCTATATCACATATGGAAATTAGGTCCAGTACACACTACAGTACGTGACTACAAACATCTGCCACTACTGCACGCCACAGCCTGCAACGGGGACAAGTAAGGCTGCCGCTACCGCTAAACCTACTACTTAGTGACCTAACTGTCTTTGGCTCTGTCTTTACTGGACTCTCCCCTATGTACTTGTACAAACGATGGTGTGTGTGTGTGCATCGCTTATGTCACTAAAGCTGTGGGCATCTTCACTGATGAAACAAAACAAACGCTGATGGTTTCCTCCCCCAGGTCCCCCCTTAACCTTGATACCATTATGACTGCATTTATTTACCAGAAGTGAGAGAATAACTGTCGCGGATCACGACACCATTTCCATTTCTAGAACATTGGTCCCTCCAAGTTATAACTTGATGTGGCCCGTAGCGGCCCTCACAGTCCCTTGACCATGCTGTAACCCCCTGTCCTGTTTCCAGGACTGTAACACCCTAGCTTCTTGATGAAACACTAAGCTTTTACTATCATACAGTACTGTACCTCGTGTACTGAGAACAGCCATCTATCACCAACCAAGCACGACCGCTCGGATCCCTCAAGTCAAATGCATGTTTGATTATATGCTTAGCAGTAGGCTACAACCTAGTGCCATGTTCGATGTCAGCTGTCACACTGTTGTCACTGCATGTCAAGAGCTCACTACGGTACTCTCCTGCCATCAGTACAGTACTCAGTAACGTCGACCCAGATTGTTCAGAATCGACTTCTCTTCTACTCCCATCTCCCTGCCGCATCTGCCGCTAACTACTGCATGCAAAAAAGCTGCCACACTCCGTCTAGAGTTACAAATACTTTGCACTGTAGGCGCCGCGGTAAACCCCGTACATGCTTGCTTCGAGAGCTCGTTCCAAATATCAAAAATTCCCCCCACCCCCCAAATGAGGCCATCAGCCTTGCCGCTGTCTAGTATTGTTAAACCACAGGGACGGGTGCTTGCATCATCAGAGGACCTCCTCACGAGTCGAATAATTTAGCTATGCCATCGAGTTCTGGCTCAGCTTGCTCCTTCATAAACTCCTGCTGCATCTTACTCACCTCCTTTCGCACCGTCCTCACCGACTTGGTGATACGCCCTTGCTCACTAATGCTGACGCCCTTGTAGTCACGCAACAGATCAAGCACCAGTGCTCGTTGCTGTCGGGCCTGCTGCCCGGGCCGTGACATGTAGTCGATGCACTTATCCACCGCCTGCTCCCCTATTCCCTTCAATGTCAAGAGTGAATCTCGTGGAGCAGATGTGAGAGATGAGTAGTAAATCAAGATTGTCGCAATGAGCTGTGCAATGTCCTTTTGTACATCCACAAAATACGGCTCGTATAAAGAGGTGACGCACGCTTCCAGTACTTGGGTACTGATATAATATCGGATACGTGATGGAAGGCTATCCTGCCCATCTTCCTTTGAAAGGAATTCAGGCACAATCGACCGGAATACTCGTAAAACCACACCGCAGCACCGTGTATCTCTCATACGAATCGCGTGCGTCATGAGAAGCAAGAGCGGTTCAAGGATGTTAGCGTTGGTAAGACAAAATTTGCGCAAAGATGGATAGGTTGCCACAGGCCCAACTGAGCCCTTATCTGGTAGATAGGTTGATGCCTCTTTGCCAGTGTTATGAATGCGCCCTGGGTCTGAGTAATGTCAGTGCTGACACTATCCCGTCATCTACTACGGTTATACTTACTTGGTCTTGCAGGGTCCAGAAAGCCACCAATCATCATAACTGCAGCATGTGTAAGTTGTCGTAGGATACTCTCCTCCTTCATCTCTTCCGTGAGGCTATCTCCGTCCATGTATCCCCCTTGTTTTTTAGATTGCTGCTCCCATTCCTTGGTGCATTTCGCGTCTACAGATTGAAAGCATGCTGCCAAGAGTGGAGGTATGAAGTGAGCCCGAAACTCAACTGGACAATCATCAACCATCGATCGAACGACATTCAGTAGTGCTATGAATTGATGTGTTGACAAGCTATGGGCATCTGCAAACAGCGCATTCGCTAGAGGTCCAGGAAGGCCATCGATGCCATAGAACTGCGTATCTAAACGGCTCATACACCATAGTATAGCATAGGACGCCTCTCTAACCGTTCGGACAGACCCACGGATTGACGATGCGAAGCCTTCCATAGTGGACTTAGTACTTGTGACGCGGTTATAAAAGTCGTCTTTGCTGCCTTCTGATATGCCGGCTTGCCAAAAGCGGTCCATCAGGATACGTCTGACAAGCGGGCGCATTTCCGTTGGCAATCCTGACCAGTTCTCAGGATTGTGGAAAGCATGCGCATGGCTAAAGCTGTGTAAGTGGCCGATGTGATGGCGATATAGGATTTATAATGGTACTGACCTTAAAAACTTTAACAGGTTTGGGAGGATATCTTGTAGAGCATTGCCCCATAGCAATTTTGAGACCTCAAATGCTACAGTGTCCTTTTCAATCTTTTCCAGGGAGCAGCCCAAGACAGACTTGGTGGTGCGCAGTGGTTGGGCCTAGTTTATGGTTTGTCAATTCGAAACTTCAACTCTAAAGAGTACTCCCTACCTTTAATCGGTCATCGAGTTCACTTTGAATCGCCTGGCCCTCATCATCAAGCTGATGTGAACCCCAATCTTGGATATGGTTGAGTGTCGGTCTAGATATAAAGTAGTCTTTAACTCTGTCAAGCCCTAAGAGTCTGCAGAATCCGTTAAAGGACTTCAGATCTTCAGTCATCTCTGCATCAAGCCACATATTCTGAATGGGTATCACGGATTCTCTTAGTTTTGTTATTTTGATATCTTGGTTCAGCTTTGTTGTGCGATGGCTATCAATATCAGCATCCAAATTTTGTAGAACATGTCACAAATGAGCAATCACTTGAGACTCACATGATAGTGAACAGAAATGTCTGAAATGAAACAACACGCTTTCTATCTTGTGTTCCTGAATTAATAATCCGGTACACACTTTCTTGGAGAGGTTCATAAATATCCTTTGAACGAATTAGCTTCTATGGCAAATCATAACATTTGAAGAGGGGGAAGTTGGGGCGGGGCAATTACCAAGAGTTCGTCTGGCATCTTGAGCGCTAGCCGTTGCAGTTCATGCATGCTATCAGTCTGAAGCTCTTTGACGGCTTCTGTATAGGCACCATGGCTTGGTTGCTCATCTGGCACAACCTTGAGGATATGGTCGAGCACCTTGTGGATGTAGCTGACTTTTTTATCAAGCGCTGTAGTTGCAAATGCAACAGTCAACTGTAGTACACGTTTCTGGATAATTGGATCCTGTGATTTCAATTAGGAGATTTTTTACCTAGCTTTGGACTTGAAATAATACCTTGAAGCCCATGTTCAAAAGCTGACCGCACCATTCCTCCAGACGATTTTCTATGTCGGTGCGTGCTTGCTCCTGGAACGAATTAAACATTTTGTGGAGACCAGTATGGTACGAAACACTCACATCTTGCTGAGGAGTTGAGCCATGCAATGAGAGCCACTTTAGGTATCCTTTTAAAGTTGCTTCAATGACAGTACACTGGGCATCTAATCGGAGCACTGGCATAGAATGCTTGGAGTATCCTTCGACTAGAACAGAGTTAGCCACCATTATTCATCTCAGTAAGAAGCCACAAACCAGAGAAGTGACGCTGGCCATTGTAAATTTGCAGCATGTTGTGGTTAACTTTGCCCAGAATATGATCAATTGCAGATTTATGTTTCTGACGGACGACAAGCTCGATGATATTGGAGCAATATCGTCTATAATTTCCTAGAAATGCATGCCGCTCCGGGAGAGAATCCAGGTCCTGAATCAAGAATTGTAGCGAGGCGTCATCGGTATCTTCTGGTAAGTTTTCATATCGTATTAATCTCGAGGTGCACAACTCCAGTAAAGGTACAATTAGAGGCTCTATCGCAGGAGCAATCACCACCGAACGTAACAAACGTGTCCAAGTGACTAGAATGGGTATTGAAATGACAAAGCTTTGGCTTTGGGATATGGCCAGAAAAAGATGTAATAAATTGGGCACATCGCAGTCTGGAGGGAGTGAGGAGGTTCTTGACTCAAGCAAGCCACCAAGGTTGGACATCATCTGCAAGGCACTGTTAGCACATACTCCATCCAATCAAAGTCAATATCTTAGCTACCTCTGAAAATTTCTTAGCGAATAGATACTTTTGATCGTCAATATCATAAGGATCCATTACAACAGACCATTCGAATAGCTTGCGAAGCAGCTCAATGCTTTGGCTAGTATACATGGGGCATATTAGAGCTACAAACTCTTCTTCTGAGAAATGCAAGCGACAGTACAATGCATGCAGTGATTCAACCGCCGCCTGAAATCGTCAGTTATGAATATAGCAGGTAGTGAGATTTAAGTTCACTTACGAGTTGCACCCTGACGCTGGGACTAGCAAGACTCTTGCACATATGTCGTACGGACGAAGCACTAGCGACTGCCCGAGGCACAACCCATGGCATCACAGACTTGTAAACAGCCAGTATTCTTGCAGCGCAGCTTTCATAATGTGAATTAGGGGCGAGGTCGCTTCCAAGGCATTGGTTCAGCAATTCGCCCATTCTCACCAGCCACCCTTCTTCGCCATATCTGACAGGCACTCCTCGCTCTCGGTTTGGAAAGATTTCTGCTAGAACAATGGCAGGTGTAAAGATCTCCACGCAGGCCTTGCTCAAGGTTCCTTCTCTCAAGGCTGCTACTGTATCATCTCCATTGAAAATATCGTCAGAGAGGGTCTCCAAAACAAAAAGTACAAATTCCTTATAGACCACTGCGCCGGGTATGTCCCATAATCGTACCAAGAGCTCATCCATATCCATCCATTCTGCCGCCCATGTTCTTTTTGCTATCTCGACCCATAACTGTGCTGTCTTATTTCGCAGATATGAAGGATCGTCCTCAGCAATATTCTGCGCAAGCTGAAGCACCCATTGCCGCAGTGCATTTGCTTGTTCACCTGAGTATCCCGCCCATTTGTGTTTTGTCGCATATTCAAGAAGTGATAGAGCATAGTGACGGACAAAGGGGTTCTGTCTCCTGTCGCATGCTAAAGTAAAGCCATGAGAAGGCGCTTGATCGTCGGCCTTGATGTCTTCTAGGAATGTAGAAGCTTGATGGCGTGCATCATTCGTACAGCGGGGATCGTGGATGAGCTTAAGAGCTTCCTCTATCTGCAGAAGTAAGGTTGCGCTGCCTCCATTGGATTGCTCAAGTGCATTAGCCCTAACACCGGGCGCATTGTAGCCGTTCGCAGAGCTGCTCATGATATGTTGTTAGAAACTGCTACACTATGAGTTCGTATGACCTTCTGAAAAGCTGAAGACGCAATCAAGCTCTCGCGGGTGTAAGAATCATTCGCCTTGTGACCTGATGCAGCGAGCTGTATAAACAATAAAGCCAGCGGTTGCTTGTCAGTGAGATGCAAGAAAAAATGGGAAGCTGCATAAGTTGAGATTGGGCTAGCGATAAGACAATGAGAAGCAAAGAAAGACAGTGGAATGTAGTTTTGAAGTATTCAAAGGATGTACAGTACTCTAGGTCTGAATCTTCGGCCTGGCACCAAAATAAAGAAGGAAAGGCTGACAAGGCAACAACAGCCTTGTCTTGTTGATCACGTGCTAGTGCTCTGTGCCTCCTAACGCTCCTCCAGCCTACCTAGCTAGTTAGTTAAGATGAAGTTCAGAAGAAAAACAAAGTAGTACTCACACTCATAGGATATTCTTTTTGTTACTTCTCAACGGGGCCCTTAATAAACCAACAGTCATTCTAGAAGACTTCCCCTAAGGACCAAGCTGACAAGGGCCACAGAAAGTAGCAGAGGAAAGCACAAAATTGCATATAGAAAAGTCCCACGGTTATAGTCTAACAGACAACGTGAATATGGAATCCACGTAGGGAATCCACCTACAATATACTTCACACCTATCAAATCAAATATGTGAATTGATGCGACCTAAATATATTATCCCTTCTGGCTCTCGAACCCTACCAAGTAAGTGTCTCCTCGACCAGCTAAGACTTGCTTAGTGATACTTATACTCCATAGAGTATCTTAAATAGCTTTCTAGCACGTTACTAGGTACCTCAGCTTTGGTGTTAGCTCCCTCCATTACTACTGAATGTTAAATGTTATGGGCATCCTCATGCTTTCCATGAAAAGACAACAAAAGAAAAGCTATCGGTACAACACATGCAATTTGTATGCAGCTGGATGCTGAAGTGCTCTCTTTGCACAGCTTACCACCCTTAGAAGTCTAAATCGCTCTGAACGCCGAATACAATGCTGAACCAATTTGATTCATAACGTCGTGGTAATCACATCACATCATTGAGCACTTGCTTTGTTGACACTGATCCAGATATCCTTCTTCGTCTTCCTTTCCCAAGGCCATATTATGCCGCCTCATCACTCCAGTGACCTTAATGCTGTGCTCTCCCTCAATATGCCACCACCTCAACCGTTGGATCATACCGCCATCTGCATCATCAACGCCGATGCTCCATTTTCCGGATGTCACCTCGACAACACAATTGTCCTTGGGGAAATGAAATTCTGGAAGAAATATTTCGGTAGGGTTGTCCTCGGATCCACGTTTAGGGGCAGAGAGTTTCAGAGTGAATATACAATTGCGGAGGTCAAAACCGCTCTGTACAACTCTACCCACAGTGGCTATCGGAGATGGCCTCACATACGCTTCAGCTGCTCTGTAACCTGGGGAATTTGTGAGCTCTGGGGGTGTACTTGATTGATGAGACGATATGGAAGGTGTCCTTAAAGAATCCCTTAGGTTCCCTGGCGTCACTGTCGCCTCATCTAAGAATTCTTTTTTGGTAGTAGGAGAGGCTGCTTTTGGAACAAGAGATGTTGTCGATCCGTTGGTGGGACTTGGGGGGAGGGGGGAGAGTGGCAGTGGGCGATCGTCAAGAGAGAAGATTGACAGGTCCTCTCCATTCCACTGGTCACCCAACTGATGTTTGTTCTGAGCTTGTTAGTGTTGTTTTGGCGAAATAAGAGTAGTTGGCCTACCTGGCACATATACACCCACAATGTGTATCCACCCATTCCGGATCCCTCGATGGCGAAATGATTAGCATCCATAGCACCAGACTGACTTGAATAATCTCCCGTCTTGTATGCATATTTGTCATCCATATCATACGGGATGCCAAACTCTGTTAAGAAACAAGGATGGTTCCCCATGTAATCCAAGCCCTCTTTCCTGATTGCAGTTAATTGATCACGGAAGCAATTCCTGACAGCTCCTTCTCCAATTTTCACTGCAAATGCTGGACTCAAATAGCGGCCTCTTAAATACCCGATCAGATCTATGTTCCAATACCGATTCCATTTTTTAGTCATGAGGGTCATGCCATCGTAGTAATGAGGTGCGTAAACCATCTTGGGATCATCATCCTCAGTCCCTTTAATTGAGGGCGGTAATTCTAGAACTGCCGGCTGGCAAAAGAGAATAGAGTTCTTATGGTGGGAACGGATTACATCCCGATATTTCCGGTAGTGGTCCATGAAGTAAGTATTTGTAAACTGTTCATAGTCGAGACGTTCTGATGTCTTTGGACTTTTAGCAAAGTAGTCCTTCTTCAGCAGAGTGTCGGTTTTGGGATCCCATACACCGTGCTGGGCCCATACACATTCCCCAAGTTTCCACCCAGGATCTCTCTTGTAGCCATACCGCGACTCGTCATATCCTGCCGGAAGCCATGCACGTTCGCCCTGAGGGTCTACGAGTGTTCGGCCAGATTTGTATGGTCCCATAGCTCCAAAATCGTAAGTGTCTATCTCACATGCTCGCCCAGAAGCTGTCAAAATTGCCTGCCAGGCTGTTGGAGAAGTTCCTTTTTGGAGTTGCTGCTCCGCAGGAATCTTAGATATATCCGGCCACCCAATAATGCCTCGATTCGGCTCATTCAAACTTTCCCAACCAATAACAACATCGTCTTCCAGATCACCAGCTTCGTGTATTCGTTGTGCCAAGTGACCTATAGCATCGAAAAAGTGGTCTTCTAAAAAGTCTTGAATATTTTTGCCATCAATAATGCACTTAGGGGCAAAATCCCGCCCAGCGTAAAACATTGTGAACATGACTTGACATGCCATGCGGGCGTAATTGGTAGACCAGATCATCTTCGGGAAAGTTGATGGGTCAGGATATGTGTTATGTACGAGTGCTGCCTCTGTAACAGCAAAACTTTGAGGATTGAGTCCGCAAGCATATAGAGTCCACATAGGTGCTCCAGAACCGCCTGAGAATCTGGACCACTACGGGTAAACATGTCAGCACTGTATCTGTCAGTTGGTGAGCAACCACTTACAACATCCTGATGTGGGTCCATGAAGATATAAAAGCCGTAGTCCTTAGCTAACCTGAGAACCTCTATGGTGTGTTGAATCCACTCTTCATCATATCTTCCAGGACCCGCATGTTCCAGTGCCTCCCAGGTAAAAATATATCTTATTGTATTGTATCCCCACCGCTTTAATCGGGAAAAGTGCAGGTGTGCATCTTCAAGGGAGAATGGGCGCTGGTGGAAGTTCACATTGTCGCCATCGAAGAAATTGTCGGAGATGTGAGAAGGCTGATCTGGACTACTGGGAAATTTGGCGTCAGCAGCTAGATTGATGCCACGAAGGGTGACATGTCGACCGTGTGAATCGCGGAAAAGGCCGTCTTCAATGGTAAGCCTAAGGGGAGCCATACTGCTAGAGCTCGAGGCGTGAGTATTTTCAAGAGCCAGGAGCGATTCAGAGGTTGATATTGAACCTGAGGTAGGTTGAAAGGAGGGAGGCTGTTAAACTTCCCGGATGCGGAGCGGATCTGGCAAGGCCGTCGCTACTGCTATCGTATGCCGTATTGCTCGGATGGGGATCACCAGGTCAGGGATCCATCATTAATGACGTGCAGGATTTGAGCACAAGTCGTATCTTCGGGTCACAGCAACGAGCATATTCGTATGCAAACGAGTAGTTTTATAGAGCAAAAGTGAGCGAAAGCCAACACATGCAAAAGAGAAAGGAGTTGATTGCCAGAGAGTATTATATAAAGAGAGCGTCACACAGGATTGAAGTGGTAAGGTACACAGGATCGTAATCAACTACTGCCTACAGTAAAGCTATGCTTCTTACTGTAGAAGTTGGTACAACTAAAACGAAGTATTGCTTATCGATAGCGAAATTAAGGTTTT
>JAJONI010000046.1:0-55271 GCA_022190145.1 Pezicula rhizophila
TATGTGAGAAGTTTCTTCTGCTATATTTCAATAATTGTGGAGCTTAAGGCGGGATATGGAATCATACTAAGTATTTTTGTGTAGTGGATAGGACATTCGTATCTTTATGCATAGTTTCACATATCTGAATTTCTTAATCTTTGTTCCTGAACCAAGTTGGCGGGGGATGGATTCATGACGATAGGTAGGCATGAAAGCTACATGCCAATCAAGAGCCTAGTCGTCGCTTAGGTAAATACCTCATAGATCGCCCTCGCTTAAGTACGCACAAAGAACAACGACCAGAACACCAAAGGACCTTATGTACAATAAACCCCACAAAAAAGGCAGAGAGCAAGACCAAGACCTCAAAAATAATATCATAATATAATTACACTAAATCAAAACCCAACCGCCCTCAAAAAAAAAAAAGAAACCTCACCCCATGTTCGGCTGTTCAGACTTAGACAACCTATTCCACCTACACTCAAAAAGCCTACCAGCCTCAGTCGAACAACCCAAACAAAACCTTCCATAACAAGGACGAAATCCATTCTCATCAACCTCAATAACTTTCTCGTCAATCTTCACAATGCCTATCTCCTTTTCCTTTTCAGCACTGGCCTTTTGTGCTGATGCTAGTTGTCCAAGTACCCTTTTAACTTCTGCTACGTATTTACCTCTTGCGCGGATCTTGTCACCGTAGCGGTAGAAGAGGAAGGGGAGTGGTGTACAGGCTAGTGAGAGAGCGGCAGGGATTGTTGATGCCCAATCTATTTAATTGTAAGGATTAGAGTTAGAAATAAAACATTTGGGATTATAAATGTGGGGGTTTGTTCGAGTGAAAGGTGTTTTAGGTTAATGAGGGGATTTTTGGGGGACGGGTGTTGGAGACTCACGGATTCCTAATTTTTGATACATGATTTTTGTGAAGAGGGGAAATGTTGCTCCGAAGAGTGAACGAAGAGCTGCGTTGGCGGCTAGTGCTGATGCTGCGTAGATTAGGTAGGTGTCTACTAGGTAGTTCATTATGCTTAGGAAGATTAGAACCATGCCGAAACCGAAGGGGATGGTTCCTGCAATGGGTATTAATGGCTACAAGAAAAGAATAGGACATTAGCATAAGATTCCAATCGCACATTTCTCAACGGGGGATTTTTTAAAGGAGAAGGAAAGGTCAATTGATTGATGAATGCATTTCTGTCTTCTTACTTACATAAATAGTAGGGTCATTTGTCCAAGCAAAGATGAACAACCCAACTGGCGCTGCAATACCACCAAGCATACAAGGTTTCAATCTCGCTTCAGGTGGCGCCTTACCACCAGGTGAAGCCTTAGCAATCAAAACGTAGTTCTTGTTTTGAATCAACATATATATCAAGGCAATCACCATTCCGATAGCGATACCCAGGAAAGCCAGGCCAGCAACACCAGGTGTGAAATGATATCCTTGTTGGAAAACAATGGGATATGCTGCAAACATCATATACATAGTTCCGAAGATGATGGCCATGTAGAGGGAAAGTAAAAAGACGATCGGTTCTGCGAAGAGAAGAGTCCATGGTCTTGAAAGTGCCACGCCTAGGGTTTTTGAAAAGGTTTGTGGTCCACGGATTTGATCGAATCGACTTAGATAAACTGCACCCGTTTCTCGAGATAGTTCAGCGGCTCGTTTTCGGAGGAGTGTGGGTGAGTAGGTTTCGGGAACTGCAACGTAGTAGATTACCCAGAGCACATATGTAATGGTTGCGAGTAATGTTCCGATTCCTCGCCATCCATTGCTCTCGCCTAGAAATCCACCGACTATTGGTCCGAGAACTGGTCCTAGGAAAGGAGCGCACGCGAAGATACTACTAACTAATCCACGTTCTTGTGCTGAGAACATGTCTGAGATCATACCTCCCGTATTGGTTAAGGTAGCTGAGCCGAAGGCTCCGGCGAAGAAACGGAAAACTATCAGTTGGGAAATGCTTTGGGATAGTGCGGCTCCAACATTGAAGACTACGAATAAGCCATAGGAGGCAACGAAGATCAGGCGTCGTCCGTAAAGTTCACTCATAGGTGCCCAGACGAGAGGTCCTATAGCGAAGCCAAAGACGAAGAGGGAGATACCGAGGAGGGCTATTTGAGTTGGCACGGCGAAGAGAGCTTCGATATTGGTGAGGCCTCCACTGTAGGCTGAAGAGGAGAATGCCATTGCGAGCGTTGAGAAAGCCGAGACGCCTGTGATTAGCCATTTGATGTAACGGGGAAAATTCATAGGGTTGCGAGGATCGTCTGCTATGGTATCTACGAGAAAGGGCTCTTCCTCCGTGCCCCTTCCTGCCCATTGGTGATTTCGAATCGCCGGTGTTATTAGTGCTGCATCTCTCACAATACGCCAGTGCGAGATTTTGGTGGCTACCTCTGTCTCGGGCACGAAGCCTAGGTCTTTGAGGTCTGAGATGAATGAGGGTGAGGGTAGTTGTGCGGGTGGCCGCCTTGTTGGAAGTGGACGTTGAAGCGACACAGAAGGGTCCTTCAAGCTGAAGTTGGGAGCCATCAGATTGGTATGTCAATGGTGTATTAAACTGAAGTAGTGTAGCATAGGACTGACAGCATGCGTTCAGTATCTGAATATGCTTGGCTCGATCATGATGTGTATAATGTTGACTTGAATTAGAATGTACTAGGCTAACTTGATCAAAGTATTTCCTGTGCGTATCGAGAAAGAGTCTTTCCTTCAGTGCTCGGTGGGAGAAGGGAGAAGCGACAGGGACTCTTGCCAAAGGATCACCAGGTATCTAACTCAAACACCATCCCCTACTATAACTCTGAATAATTCCAAACCGTCAAGTATGATCGACTGGATCTCCAAAACACACACTTCCTCGCCCATCTCAAATTCTAGGTCATGAAAATGATGCGTCTCAAGGGCGTTTATGAGGTGTGCGATATCGTTATGCTATAGATGTGACAGTTCTCGCTTAACTTCGGATCTGTCAAAGATCCTCCTGATCGCTGCAATGCATGACGATCAGACCAACTCTAAAGCCCAACACACATTCTACGGCGAAACAAGGTGTGTACTGTAGTGCAGGACTGGGGTGTCGGCTGTTGGCACATGTAGCAGAGTTCAGAGACTTATCAGCCCTGCGCGTTTGGGGGGGTTTTGACGGAAGCTTGGTATTCGGCGTCTAAGCCGAGCGAGGAACATGGCTGCAAAATCAAGACATATTTGATTCTTCTTAGTGACATGTGATTGAGGATGAAAACCTCCCACGGGTGGTAACTAGGTGTAAGTTCAGTGGATTTGCTGAAAGACTTGTCTACCTACTTAAGTACAGGAAAATTCAGAATAGATCAGTGCATTGCCGTGCGCGCTGATGTTCAAATATGATCAGCCACGTAACCAAACTGTACACTGCATCCTGCTTGTTTCCTGAGCCTGTTTGGCTTATTTTCTTTTCCTTGTCATCTACTGCTTCTTTACCGTCCACCTCTTATGTTTCATCCTTTAAGGCTCGCTTACGCGACTCTCAGTGTGGATGATGTCTACTTTTTCTTTGTAGTTTACCATTGTACCGGTCCCTTCTAGGCTCTCGTCAAAGACATCGACATTGGTAGTAGAAAACTTCCTGGCGCTGACGCCTCGCTCAAACAAAAGATCCAATTCAGCAAATGATCTGCCAGAGGGTTCGGGGACCCGGAAGTAGGTGTAGACGATGCACATGAAGCATATTCCAGCCCAGAAGAAACCGGTGTACTGTAACGCTAATCAGTATCGCCCACTAAGTTGTAATGTATGCTTATAAGATAGGACTTACATTACCCCAGTTCCAAGAGCCTGGGTTCAGCATATAAGGCGTGAGAACACTGCAAACTATACCGACAACATTGTAAAGGTTGCGTCCAAGGACAACAGACTTGATCTGCAATCGGCGAGTCGAGATTTCAGCCACCAATGAGTAACAAACAGTACCAACGGAAAGTTGATAGAACAAAGCCCAAATCAACATAATACTGCCTGTAGCAAGCGCGCCCTGATCCTTGTGCTCTTTTGGTACTAGACCAAGGAACCCCATGACGAAAAGCATAGAGCAAAGACCACAGAGCCCGTACAAATAGAGCGATCTTCGACCAATCCCCAAGCTCATCAGAAACCAAGCACCTAGAACTCCACCCATGTTGATACCATACTGTCCGAGGGAAAAATCATAAGCTTTAGATGGTGCTAAACCGGCTTGTTCCAAGAAATAAGAAGAATAACCAGAGAAGGAATTTCCACTTAGATTCTGAATAGCCCAGACCATGCAAACGATCTCAGTTCGGCGTCTATCAGTACCTCTGAAGCAATCCAGGTAGCTAGCTCCCTTGGTGATCTTCTCCTCCAAAGCAGTAGTATGAACCATCATCGCAATTGTCTCGTCCGCGTCGAAGTTCGTCTCCTTGTTTAAGCTGGTTAAGCGAAGAAGTGATTTCTTGGCATCTTCGATTCTTCCCTTCCTTACCAGCCACCAAGGACTCTCAGGCGCAAGCAAGACTCCAATGAGAAGAGGGACCGGCCACATCCACTGAAGCGCATATGGAATCCGGTATGCCCATTGATCAGTGCGAGGCAACATAGACTTGATAACTCCAATGCCGATGACTTGACCAAGACCCCAACAGAAATTCACGTAGGTCGTAAGGTAACCGCGCAGTGCCACCGGGCAGACTTCAGAGGCGTATGTGATGGTCAGAGTCTGGAACACACCCCACGGAATGCCACAAAGAATTTCGGCGACAAGGAGGGACACAACATTTTGCGCGGTGAAGAAGATTGCCGTAAAGCCGATGATGCAAGAAAGGCAGGCCATGACGGTGTAGCGATAACCAAATCGCTCAGAAACGAATCCATTGATGAAAAGTCCAATGATTTCCCCAACGTTAGCGCCGTTGCTGAGACCCGCTTGCCATCTCGCTGGCACCTGGTACGATCCGTCCTTCAATATCTCTCCGTACTTCCTATTGAAGGCTGGGAAAGAGTAGAAATTAGAAAGGAGACAGACATCGTATCCCTCCATACAGATACATGTTGAGATGAGCACACTCCAGAAGACAGCCTTCGGGTACAATTTTATTCCCTAAAACCCTCCATTAGCAATCGACCAAAACATCGTAGGAGCATTTTCTTACCTGCCACAAAGTCATATTGTGCTCTTTATCGGTGGCTGACTTGGCATTCCTAACCACTTCGGCCATGGATTTGGTTTCCTTCAGGTGATCCTCGGGTAGGAAATGGAGGGGAGCCTCCCCGGTACCGATCTCATCGCGAGCCATTGCTGTGGGAGCTTGGTTGATTGAGATGGCTGTAGGATGACGATTGAGGTCAATGGGTTGCCAAGAGGATGAAGAGGTTGAGACTCGTGGAGAAGAAGACCCCGGTGATCCTGTCTTGTCCTCCATGGCAATGCAGGGAGTCGAGACTCTTATATAGATATACGGAGGTTAATACTAGCACCGAGCGAATAAGCTAAGACCCAACAGCAGAGCAGAGTCGTAAACCAGCAAAGACCCCAGAAAAACCCCGGATTGGGCAGCGAACCAAAGAGGCACGAATCTCCGGAGTTGGTCAGCTGGTCTGCCGTCTGAATGGGTAGAAAGAACCAGGACCAGGACAAAGCTTGGACTGGGGTAGACAAACGTGGGGAAGGACGTACAAGTGCCTATGTAGCTCAGGTGTGGGGTGTGTCTGTATCAAATTTATCTGGTAAACGGCGAGTCCGATGCCCCTGCAGCGGAAGAGCAACGGGCTCCTGCAAAAGTGTTGTGCGAGCTATAGAAGAAAAAGGGTGTGGGTGTTAGCAACAGCTACTGAGGATTGAAGAAGGTAGACATAGTATACAGAGAAAAAAAAAACATGAAAACATCGTGCGAGAGGGAAGACTCACCTGTTCAATAGGTTCGAAAACATGAAGAAATCGCACTCAATGAGCGCGATAGAGTAGAATTGGTGGGTACAGATAGAGGAGTTTTACAAGTAGAGCTTGTATGTAGCTTGTATTCTCCACCAAGCTGATATGGGGAAGGAAAGCTTGTCGGTAAGTGACGGGGGAGAGAGAAAAAGACTTTTCTTAGTAGTTATGTTCGACTGGTGTTCAACTTGAGTCGGACCTGTTCGTGGGATAGCATTCGTAATAGTTCGTCGTAGTGGCTCTTCTCTTGTTTTTGAACAATTTTCCTCTTTAGTCACGCCAGTAGCCCCGAGATTGATTACGTGCGGTGAAATGGCGGTCGGCGAAAATTACTGGATCCATGACTGGGGTGCAAAAGTCGAGAAAGGCCGAGTCTAGGAGATGGCATAACGGCACGTGCCCGAAGATAAAGAGTTGACCCCGCCATGAAGAGCATCTGGGATTGGATAAACGGGGGATTGAGGGACGTCGGAGAATATGCCTGGATTGATTGATGGGGAAGCTGGACGAAGTCACAGAGAGCATTGTGGGTGAGGTCTACTACTGGATGTGTGTGTGTGTAAGAGAGCATTGACGAGGGGTGTTGAGCCAAGTGAGCCAAAAACTAGTCTAGGGCAGGGGCAGCGACCACAGAAGCGAGCCGGACTAAACTAATACATCTCGACACAACCGAGGCTAGCAAGTATATCTCTCTCTCTCTCTCTCTCTCCCTCACTCTCTCTTTCTCTCTCTGCAGCACCTCCTATTATTTATCTCTACTGTGTCTGTACTTGCGTATAATTATTCATTGCTGTAGTGGTGTAGTCACTGTTGCGACTATCGGTGTACTATAAGGTACTATACGGTAAGGTACCTACTGTAGGTATCCTGGGTCATGCTTGTCATTCAGTGCTTATCTTATCAACCATCCAAGCATACTCCAAGAATTTCCAAGAAACCTTACAGTACAGTACAATGTTTACACAGCCTTACCCACTCTTTCTCATTTCAAAATCGGGTGGGAACGGGCGCGAATCACAACCCAATAATTCTAGAACTTTCTTACTACGAATACACTACGTTGCCGTCCCACAACAACAACAACAACAACAACAAAACATACGATGAGAGTATGTGAACAAGTTGTACTCCGATTACCTACACGGTGGTCGATTCTACCCTCATCGCTATTTCAGGACTTGTTCCACCGACCAAGGACGACGTGGCTGCTGCTGCGTGATAATACTGTGTAAAGTCGTGCTTCAAAGCATTGGCACCCTATTCCCACCGTCAGCCAAGTGGTTCACACTGCATAATGCAGACGAGAAGAGAAAGTGGGAAACATACCCTGATCATGTTTGCGAACTTGATGGCGCTCTCCTTGTCCTTCTGTGCATTTCTACAGGCATTCAGAAATGGATCCAGCTCTAGCACATTCTCCGGCTTATCCAGCATCACTCTATTCAAATTCATGATAGACAGTTTGTTGGTGACCTCCGAGAAGATCCGTCTCCTAACCTCATCATACTTATCCAGTATACTCTCGTCTGCAAGGCCATGGTAGACTCCAGCCAGGCAATCATAGAGGCCACCAACGTCGACCATACCACCTGTCAACCCGAGCCCACCAAATGGGTTGCAGAGATGTGCAGCATCAGCAGCGAGGAAGATTCTTCCTACGCGAAACTTCTCAGCACATCGTTGATGTATACGATACGGGCTTATGTTGGCGAGCCTGTACTGATGAGGTTCAGGATTGCCGGGCAGCATTGTACGGAACCTTTCCTGTTGACGCTCAATGCATTTCTCACGAGTAAGACCTCCATCTTCTCCGTAAGTTATGCGCCATAACCCATCTTTGCTTATGCGAGCTGCCATGTACCACTACTCAATGGGTCACAGTTAGTAAAGCTATTCCAAGATAATAGTAAATATATGAGCAAGAGTCAATAAAGCTGTGACTGGGCAGTGAAATAGCTTGAACATCTGCAATGAAGAGTACGCACATTTTTTGGATGAATAACAAAGTTGATATCATCCCAACCATGGGCATCGAAGTCGTAATAAACATTGGTTGCAACCAACCAAGGATCCCATGTGTAGCCTGGGAAACTGTCACCAAAAAGGTTGTGTCTGATAGTGCTACTGCCGCCATCAGTGCCCACGATATAGTCGGCAGCAAGTGTAATCTCGCCTTTAGGCGATGAAACTGACACCCAGGCTTTGTGAGAATCCTGGTCTATCTTGAGGACTTTGTGATCAAAGTCTACAGTCGCAGTTGGTTGTTCATGGAGTGCCTTGAGGATAATTGCCGCCACTCTGTTAACGGGCAAACTCGTCACCCGATCAGCGTCAGGGATCCGGTCTTGTTGCATCTCAGCAATGAGTGTGCCATCTGCTTGTCTCCAGCATACATTCTTGGGAAGGAAGCCTTCGGCACGAATAGCATCAAGAACGCCAGCGCGTTGAAGCTCGTGAACACCAGCGGGTCCATAGTGTGTGGCTCGTGGCTGGTTGTCAAGTGTCGAAGCGGCTTCCAGTACTTGGACTGTGATGCCTTGTTTTGCTAGGAAGAGGGCGAGGAGAAGTCCCGCGGGGCCTGCGCCCACGATTATGACCTGAATACGGGTCAGCAAAGGCGGTTTAACTTAAGTAGTGTGATTCTTTTCTCTACCTTGTTGAAGGCTCCCATTTCTAAGGATAGGATCTGTTGATTAAAGAGTTGAGGGCAGTCAAGTGACGGAATAAAATCATTAATTTTTATTTTTTATTTTTTGCGTATAGAGGAGAGTAGAATTACAAGAGGGAGATATGAATGCAGAGACGTCTAAAGGCTGGCCGTCTCATTGTGCCATAAGACGAAGGATTTTCCCGCTCAAGAGTCGTGTGCAGTAAATGTCGGGGCATAACCTAAATCATCTGCTAACATGTGTCACCGTTTCAAGAAAACCGTCATCCATGCCTCGAGTCAAGATGCCAAGATCTTCATGATCCTCCTCGGGTTCCATCCCTGCGAAGCACACCAAAACTTTAATAATACAGTAAAGAAACTGCCCAAGAAAGGATACCCAAACCTGGTTTCAGCTTAACTTTTGGGACTTTTAAGGTTGTTTTGATCTCCCGCCTCTACCGAAACACTGATTCCATGTTAAGCGAGCAGCCTCCTTGTGTCACATAATCCGATACAGTCTCGTCTATGTGACAGGCAAAGACCTTAACATAGTGGTATTATAAGGATAACCCACGCTAGTTCTCAGCATGCGAATCCTCTGCCGCCTAATCTACCGCTTAATCCTACCATGGATACGATTACGGCGAGGTCATCGAGTTTTGTAAGATTACTCTCCTAGGCCACCACTACTGAAGCTTGACGGGCAATCAAACGCCTTGTGGAAGGAACATGGAATCCTCAATGCTTTCTACACTCGACTCGAGAGGATCTAGTCTTGATCTTCTAGTGGCAATATGATTTGCTTCTTTTATGCTATATCCATTATGATGACCTTGTTGCGTGATCGGCCGTTAGTATTTTCCCTTCTGTATTGGGCAACAGTTACTTAAGATCACCAATTGCTGCCGAAAACTGGTTTTATTTCTTCATATTTTCTCTTCTCTTCAATAATAACCGCCATAATGCAGCCTCATCTGCTTTTGTTTGGAGATCAGACGGAGAATGTACTTCCCACGATCAAAGCACTATATGCCCAATCAAAAACCTCTCCTTACCTCCGTCATTTCCTACAGAGTGCCCAAGATGCTGTGCATCGAGTCGCCGTAGAGCTTTCCTGTAACGAGCAGAAGAAATTACGCTTCAGCTCTTTTGCTTCATTAGCAGAATCATTAATAGAACAGAGCCAACCAGATGTAGTCTTACGAACTCTCCTGTTGTGCGTGGCACAACTAGGGTCTCTTGTAACGTGAGTAAACCTCTATGGGCCGAGGAAGCTAAGGCTGACTGTAGTAGACTCGTTGAACAGAACCCGAGATTGCTCGATCGTGAATCATCATCAAATTTAGTCGTCTTAGGATTTTGCACCGGCCTCTTGCCCGCAGCAGCTGCCGCAACCACACATTCAATGGTTGAGCTCCTCGCACTAGCTCCCGAAATAATAGCAACTTCCTTAAGGCTTGCATTAGAAGCACAGGATCGATCCTATTCGTTAGAAAATTGCCAGCAAAGTTGGGCTAGAGCTGTTTGTGGTACCTCAAGTACTTGCTTGAGGGATACATTAGAAGAGTTCCACCAAACCCATGTTAGTCTACGGC
Source organism: Pezicula rhizophila (assembly GCA_022190145.1). Classification (NCBI taxonomy): domain Eukaryota; kingdom Fungi; phylum Ascomycota; class Leotiomycetes; order Helotiales; family Dermateaceae; genus Pezicula; species Pezicula rhizophila. The sequence continues at coordinate 10,161 of JAJONI010000046.1, forward strand.
CTTGATGGTGAGAGCACTTTAATACTAATACATTCAGGCAATACCGTCACACAAGAGGGCTTATATAAGTTCTATATCGGCTCTCTCCACAACAATTAGCGGTCCGCCATCTACATTGGACCGATTTTTCTCCTTAGAATTATTTAAGAAGAACTGCGTTTCAGTACTACCATTACCTATCACAGCAGCATTCCATGCGGAACATCTTGGAACACCGGAGATGAACAAGATCGTCAAGCAGATATCTCACCTAAATAAGTTTGCGTTAGATAAAACACAGATGCTTTCGACAAGTTCCGGCTTGTCTTATCAGCCTCAGACCCTCGAATCTCTCCTGTCGAATATTGTCAACGATATACTCCAAAAACCTATCGACAACGTCAAGGTTCTCGATGGATTGGTAGTGAGTTTGAGCGAGAAAAACATTCTCGTGACACCTGTCGGGCCAAACAGTTCACTGAAACGCCTGACTAAGTCTCTGAAAGAATCTAACATCGAAGTCCATCTTGCAAGTTCAGAAGAATCTGGTTTCCAAGGTACTGCAGAGTCGGTGAAATTTGACGACATTGCAATTGTTGGCATGTCTGGCAGATTTCCTGGAGCGGAAACGCTTGATGAATTCTGGAATGTCTTGGATAGCGGACTTGACCTCCATAGAGAAGTACTTCAGCCCCCTTTGCGTGATAATATTTCAATTAAGCTGACTATTTTCAAGGTTCCAGCTGATCGGTTCGACGTCCAAACGCATTTCGATCCTACTGGTAAGCGGTCGAACACAACATCAACGCCATATGGATGTTTTCTAGACCGCCCTGGAATTTTCGATGCAAGGCTTTTCAACATGTCTCCAAGAGAAGCTGCACAAACAGATCCAGGCCAGCGTCTTCTGCTCATGACAACTTACGAAGCCCTCGAAATGGCTGGTTATACCCAAGAGCATGACTTAGATGACCGAGATCCACAAGTGGGCACCTTCTTTGGCCAAACCATCGATGACTGGAAGGAATACAACGCTGCTGAAAATGTAGACATGTATTATGTTACTGGAGGGATCCGGGCTTTCAGCGCTGGGCGTGTCAACTACCATTTCAAATGGGAAGGCCCATCATATTCGGTTGACAGTGCATGTTCCTCTAGCTTGCTTGCCGTCCAACTCGCATGTTCCTCTCTTCTTTCTCGGGAGTGCAACATGGCAGTTGCAGGTGGCTCAAACATCTTGACTGGCTGTAATATGTTCTCTGGTTTAAGTCGAGGGAGCTTTCTTTCCCAGACTGGATCCTGCAAAACCTTTGACAGCGAGGCAGATGGCTATTGCCGTGGGGACGGCGTTGGAGTCGTCATCTTGAAAAGGCTAAGTGACGCTATTGCCAGCAGAGATAACATCTTAGCAGTTGTTAAGGCTGTGGCTACGAATCATTCTGCACAAGCCGTCTCAATTACTCATCCGCACGTTGAAACACAACAGAAGCTTTTCAATGAAGTTCTCCATAGTGCTTCGGTAGAGCCCATTGAAGTTGACTATGTTGAGATGCACGGAACTGGAACACAAGCTGGAGATGCCGCTGAATCCAGTTCAGTGATGAATGTCCTCGCGAAAACCCCAAGGTCACGTCCTCTGGTGATTGGATCCATCAAGCCTAATGTCGGGCACGGAGAAGCTGTATGTGTTCCTTCGTCTAAAATGTATGGCATACTAATCTGTAATACTTATAGGTGGCTGGAGTAACATCATTGATAAAGACTCTACTGATGCTTCGGAAAGACAAGATACTTCCTCACATTGGCATCAAAGGGCATATGAACCCCAAACTTCCAGCCTTTGCCGATTATAACGTTCACATCGCCTCTTCACAGGATTTTAAGAGGGAGGAGAAGGATAGAACGATTTTAATCAATAACTTTAGTGCTGCGGTAAGCTTTTATAAACACTAAATTGTGAGCCTTACTGACTTTTCAGGGTGGCAATACTAGTGTCGTTCTCAAAGATGGTCCGAAAGTAAACATCGAAGGACTAGATCCCAGGACCTGCCATGTTGTTGCAGTGTCGGCGAAGACACTTTTCTCCTTGAAGCAAAACACCATCAAGCTCGGAGAATTCCTCAAAACATCTGATTCTACCATAGCTGACATCGCTTATACGACCACCGCTCGTCGTTTACACCACCCCATTCGGCTATCATTCGCCGTCAAAGATACTGCTGAATTATCCAAGGCTTTGGAAAAGGAGCTCTCGGGCTGGAAAGATCCAAAGGCAACGAGTGAAGCTCCATCTGTTGTATTTGCATTCCCTGGTACGTGATTTGAATAGCTCTCTTAATTGGGGTCACTCACCTAGCTTAAGTAACTCTATTGACTCCAAGTTTTCTTTATAGGACAAGGAACACAAATCCTCGGTATAGCAACCCAACTTTACAAGTCATCTACTTTCTTCCGGGAACGGATCCATGAATACGATGCTCTTTGCCGCCAGCAAGCGCTACCTTCATTCCTAGCAATTATAACAGAGACGACCACCGCCACCGCCTCCCCAGCAGAAAGTCAACTTTGTCTAGTTTCTATCGAACTTGCACTTGCATCTCTCTGGCAATCCTGGGGTATTGTACCCAGCGCTGTTATTGGCCATAGTTTGGGCGAATATGCTGCCCTTTGCGTAGCCGGTGTTTTATCAACAAGCGACATGCTATTTCTCGTCGCAAAACGAGCGGAGCAGATGCAGCTTCATTGCACACCACATACGCACCGAATGCTTGCTGTGCGCCTTGGGGCTGGCGCAATCCAACAAGCCATCTCCGGGTCACAGCTGCCTTCTCTGGAAATCGCTTGCATCAATGGACCTAGCGCCACGGTGGTCAGTGGACCTTCTGAGACGATTGCACTCTTTCAGCAGAAGTTGCAAGCTGAGGGAGTAACCATGACACTCTTGGAAGTTCCATATTCATTTCATTCAAAGCAAATGGAGCCAATCCTAGGTCCATATGAGGCGATTGCGCAGGACGTGCACTTTGCACAACCCAAAATTCCCGTTGCATCGACGCTTCTGGGAAAGGTGGTTAGAGATTCGGGTGTCTTTGGGGCTAATTACCTAGTTCGCCAGGCTAGACAAGCTGTAGACTTCCCAGCAGCACTGAATGCCTGTATCAGTTCAGGTCTAGCTGGTGACAGAACAGTATGGATGGAGTCGGGCCCAGGTGCTACGTGCTTGTCATTTGTAAAAGCCACTCTTGGTGTACCCCTAGAACGCACCATCACTACCTTGGAACCAAACAAGGACTGCTGGCATACGATCGCTAAAAGCATCTCGCGGGCCTACCAACTTGGTTTGCATATTAAGTGGACTGATTTCCACAAAGAGCACAAGAAAGCTCTGCGTCTGGTGGAACTTCCTTTATATGCGTTCGATTTGAAGAATTATTGGATCGACTACAGAAGTCGCTTGACTGAAAACATCAGCACACAAGTGGCAGCTCCAGAGCCAGCTTTCTCTTCAACCTCAGACTGTCTCCAACGAGGTACGTATTCAGTTCTTTGTCTTCCTACCCCCGGTACATACTGTGTTTGTCCTTATGTACTTCATTTGATCCCTACTTGAGTAATTTACTTGACTCAAAGAACTCCGTACCCAAGATACGGAGTTGTACCTACTCTACTCCGAAAGAAAGTTATATTGAGACATGCTGACCCCCCTATTTTGAATAGTCGTCGAAGAGTCATTTGATGCTTTAAGTGCTCGAGTCGTCTTCACCAGCGATTTTGGAGATCAAGAGCTCTCTGTCATGGCCAGAGGTCATGTCGTCTGTGGTCTCGGACTTTGTCCGAGTTCAGTATATGCCGAAATGGCTTTCGCTGCAGCTACTTACATATTCCGACGGCAAGATTCATCTATATCTGTTCCGCCCATGGACCTATCTAATATGGAGATATTTAATCCTTTCATCGTAAAACCCAACACTCCAAATCAAATATTCAGGGTCACCGCCATTCAGGAAGCCTCGGGTCCAGTCCACATTGAATTCCACTCTCAAAATGACAACGAATGGAAAGAACATGCCCGATGTTCCATCTCTCTTGGCGACAAGAAGACCATGATGGCAGATTGGAATAGCAATTCTCATCTCGTTAGAGCACGAAGCAAGGCCATGGAAGCAGAAGGCCAGAGCGGAGATGTTCATAAGATTCTACGAAAAATGGCCTACAAACTTTTCAAGACTGTGGTTGATTACTCAGAGGAGTATCAGGCTTTAGATGAGACCTTCATGAACGGTGATATCCCCGAGGCATCTACAAAGCTCAAATTCCAGACGACAGCTAGTGAAGGGAAGTTCGTCCACTCTCCCTACTGGATTGATAGTCTCGCCCAGCTGGGCGGATTCTGCTTAAATGTCAATCCTCCAGCGGGAGAGGGTAATGTTTATCTGTCGCATGGCTGGAAGAGCATGCGAATAGTTGGCTCACTTTCTGACACCGAGCAATATACGGCTTATGTTTGCATGCAAAAGACCGAGGAGCAAGGTGTTTATGCAGGCAATGTTTATGTCTTTAATGACGTGGAAGTTGTTGCAGTCTGCTCAGGGCTGAAGTTCAAACAGATGAAGAAGTCGTCCTTAGAAACTCTCCTCGGCGTCAGCTCTCGGAAACTCCTCCCATCAGCAAATTTCACTCAACCTGAACGAAGTTCAGTCTCAAGAGCTTCCAGTGCTGCTTCAGTTGCTCGAGTTCCACTGCCAGCATCAAGAACTGGCTTCTCCGAAATTCTGGATACGATTTCTGAAGAAGCTGGCCTAGACTCGAGTGATCTGTCTCAAGATGCTAATCTCTCTGACCTCGGCATTGACTCAATTTTGACGATATCTATCCTACAAAAATTACGAGTTTTGACATCACTAGACCTACCGAGCTCTCTCTTTACGACCTACCCTACTATCGGGCAACTAGAAACTTTCTTCCAAGGGAAACTTGGGTCTCAACGTCCCGTCACGCCACCAACACAACCAGTGGCAGAATTGAAGGCCTTTTCACCCGATGTACGATCCCGGCTTGCACGATCCAACACCGAAGCTTCTACTTCCTCGGCGGAGCGGTTTAGATCATTTTCTCCCGACGTAAGATCCCGCCTTTCACGATCGAACACTACAGCTTCCACTGCTTCAACGGTCTTCTCCCGAGATTCTTCTCGCCATACCTCTCGAGACCCATATACGCCTGCAAGCATCCACAGCCCGGTTTCTTTTGATATTGCCGCAACTTTAAAATGTATCATCATCGAGGAATTGGGCATCGAAGAAAGTGAAGCTCAACCATCCTCCAGATTTTCCGATCTTGGACTGGACTCGATCTTGACCATCTCTGTTCTTGGAGCTCTCAGAGAACAGACCGGAATTTGCCTACCATCTTCCTTTTTCACTGATTACCAAACGTTCTCAGATCTCAGCAGCTATTCGCAAGAAACAGCCCCTGAGCCACATGCCATAACCACTAGTCTCGTTCAAGCGATTGGCCATAAAAGCATTCCTATTCTTCTCCAAGGCGTGCCTACTCCAGGCTGCCAGTCCCTGTTCATCCTCCCTGATGGTTCTGGCTCTGCGTTATCTTATATCGACCTACCCGCCCTAACTCAATCGCTACCGGTCTACGCACTGAACTCACCCTTCCATAAAAACCCCGAAGAATACACCTATCCCTTCGAAACAGTCGCCTCCATCTTCGTCAAAGCAATCCGAGATGTCCAATCCCATGGTCCATACCTAATAGCTGGTTGGTCGATGGGAGGAATCTTTGCTTACGAAGTGTCGCGGCAACTGATCGAAGCAGGAGAAGAGATTGAACTTCTGATGTTCATCGATAGTCCCTGTCCACGCACACTCCCACCACTGCCAGCACCAACGCTCGACATTCTTGACAAAGCAGGTCTCTTTTCTGGCCTTGATAAATCCGGAAAAGGCATCTCTGCAATCACGCGACAGCACTTCCTAGCTAGCGTGCGTACGCTCGAACACTTTGACCCCATGACCATTGACTCTAGAAACGCGAAGTTGAAGAAAGTCGTTGCGATCTGGGCTAAAGATGGCATGTTGGAGGGTTTGAGCGAGACTAAGAAGAAGAGTATTGCAGTCTCAGATGATGAGATTGCAGGCGAGGCTAAAGAGTGGTTGTTTGGGGTTAGGAAAGATTATGGTGCTGCTGGGTGGGATCGCTTGGTTGGTAGAGGAGTGGAATGTCATGTTGTTGGTGGCAATCATTTCTCCATGATGAAAAGTCCACAGGTATGTTTTCTCCACTTTCTCCTCCTTGACCATTTGAGAAATCTGAGACTAATTGGTAATAGGTTGATGCTGTTGGCACTGTGATGAAGGACTCGTTAAGAAAGATTGGAAAGTTTTGATTTTAACCTTTTTTCATCACATTCGTTTCACACTTTATGATGATGTCTTTACGAGTTGTTACATATGCATTTTCGGAGTTGGAGCTCATCTTTTATTATACCTGCGAGGAGCTTGTTCCTATCGATTTTTTGGTTATTGGACTCTGTTTGTTGCATCGGTTTTGTTTGCTAAAGATATAGAATGTTAGGTTGGCGTTTCTTCTGCTTGTCTCTGAGGGGAGCGTTTCGTTTATTGTATATGCATTGTAGGCGTTGGCTCCTATTCTATTCTGATTTCCTGCGGGAGGGTTGATGTTTTTTGTTAAACTTTTGGTTAGAGGTTTTTACGGTCGTTACTGCATGCTTTTTTTGACAAAAAGCTCAGTGGGGGTTGGCGAAAAGGATTTGGTTGGAGATTATGACATTCATTACTTGTACTTTGATGCTTTACATATCCAAGAAACAATGCATATTTGGACTTTGGGCTGTACTCGTTCTGTTATGTCTACAATGACACAGTGTCTTGCTGCTATTAAGCTACTGTGTTCGAGGGAAATAATTCTAAACTTCTAACAAAAAAAGTGTTCAATGTCTAAAAGTTGGCATTTTAATATAATTGTAGAAAACCGGAGTAAGAGCATGGGACCATCCCAGAACCAGCTAGGAAAGTCTCACTATTTTCACTATGGTCTGAATGGCTAGTGTCGCTTAGAAACGAGGTGTTGTTAAAATACAAATGCTTTTCAATTTTCAAACATAAAAATAGTCGCAGCACTTTAACATATCATATCTTCCTTAAGCTGCTACTAAAATGACCCTCACCTAAAAGATAGATTAGAAGTCGTCGCGGTTAAAGTTCAACAAATACTTCTCTATGTTGAGCGAGGAGGGCATCAAAGGAACAAATCCATCTAGGAAGGAGAAGCAAAAAAGACTAAACACTCAGCCGAAGCTTCATGATCGAGGATAACCAAGTCCCTTTGCCCGAAGGGGTCTTACAGCAAGTTTTCTTTAACTCTCATACACTGAGTAGATGGAGAAACAAGATTATGTTAATAAACCCAGACAGTCATTCGCTAGCTATAGCTTCATGTTTAAGGAAAACGCGGTCTTAGTGTCCCACCGGGTCTTACAGCAAGTTTATATTCTAGCCCAAATTACACTTGAGAGGAGTGCCAGTTTGCGTTAGGGTAACGAGTTTTGTCGTGTTTAGCAAATTTGAATATATAGTGCTATGTACGAATTGTTTTATTTTCCTTGATTTTTAGTTATAGCAATCTTTTTGTGTTGCACTCTTTGCTCTTATTATATTAAATTTTTTAAAAAATATAAGAAAACTGTTGCTATAAAAAGGGATTACGTGGGCTAAATTCGCCAAATAACACAATTCGTGCAAGGCACTGTAGCTTTTAAATACATTGTTTAGGGAGGAGACGAGGAAGAAAAAATAAGCGACGCAAGGCAGGGGTATCAACCAACATCTCACAACCCCTCACCCCACACCCAGCATCACGACCTTCAACCAGACAACATCATCTCAAATCATGACCTCGTCATTAGAAGAACCAACAACAACCGTAAAAGCAACCTGCCACTGCAAAACCATCAACCTCACACTCAACTACCCAAAATCCACACTCCCACTTCCCCGCTCCCTCTGCCTCTGCAAGATATGCCGCCAAGTCTCGGGTGGACCATTCGGATGTACCTACATACCACTGCCTTCATCCTTCCAACCACCAAACTTCAACCTAGATACTAAAGATCTAACATCATATAAATCATCAGATGCCTTAGTACGTTACTTCTGTACTAAATGCGGAGCACATGTCTTTGTTTACGTGGTTGAAATCGGAGCTTGGGAAATCTCTACAGGTATTCTGGATAAGACTGAAGGGATAGTGAAATGGGAAGGTTGTAAATACGTTGAGGATACGTTAGATGGTGGTGTTTCAGTTTGGTTTAAGGAAATTGCTGATTCTAGTGTTGAGGGAGGGAAGAGGGAGTTGAAGTCTTGGGTTGGAAGTGATGATACTGAGGCTTCCGAACCTCAAAAACAGCAGCAGCAACAGCAATGGCAGACGAAAGTTGAAACTGGAGAGGAGGAAAGATTACATGCTCAGTGTCATTGTGGAGGCGTCAAATTCTACATCACTCGACCCAACGAGGATTCGAAGAAAACTAAAGCTTCATTCCCTGACCTGATGATCCCCTTCCATGAAGGCGCGTTTGCTGGTAATCCAGAAAATATTCCTTGGTACCTGCGTGAGAACGACACGAAATATCTTGCAGGGACCTGTACCTGCGAATCCTGTCGCCTAGTCCTTGGGTTCGAAGTCCAGTCCTGGGCTTTCATCCCGAAATGTAATGTTTTTCAGGAGGATGGTAAGCCAATCGATTTTCAGATGGGTATGTTAAGGAGATATGTGAGTTCTGAGGGGGTATGGAGGAACTTCTGCGGGAGGTGTGGGGCTACTTGTTTTTGGAATTCGGAGTCGAGAGAGGATGTGGTCGATGTTAGTACCGGGCTCTTAATACCGCCGCAAGGAGAAGGTTCGCGTGTTGAGGCATGGTTGGACTGGTGGACTGAGAGAGTTAGTTTTGTAAGTCCCCAAGTTCTCCAAGTAAATTTGCCTTTTCTAGGTTGATTTACTCAATTGCCTTTTATTCATGCTTGAGTTGCTCCCTAAGTTACTCTTGATAGTATCTAGAACAAGTAAACTAACTACAAGTCTCTGATCTATAGGAGGAGGAGGCTGTTAGTACGAGTTTGGTGACGAGTTTGGCAGAAGGATTAAAGGAATGGGGTTTAGACAGGGACAACAAGTTGAACAGCTGACCTGCTTACTCCCCCGTACTTAGGCCCCAACTTGGGGCATTTAGTTTTACTGCTAGGTTCATTAGGGCGAGAATGTAGACTCATATTTTCCTACATGTTCTTCATCCTCTCATCCATCCCCGTCCTCCAACCCGGCCCATATGTCTTCATAGCCCAAATCACCGAAAAGGCACTTATCCAACATATCACAGCTAATCCAAGAAACAACCATCCATTCCCAATTGCCGAGATAAGCGGTTGAGCAATAACACCACAAACACAACTGAAGATATTTCGGACAAAATTGTTTACCGCAACTCCAGTGCTACTCTTCCTTGGCATGAACTCTGATAGCATATTAGACCCCCATAATAAGTTTAAAGGATGGCTACTTACCTGTCAACATTGTCGTAACTGTTCCAAATATTATCATTGATCCTACTCCAAAGAAGAAATTTGCAATCGCAGGGACAATCCAGTGTACACCCTTAGCTGATGACCAACCGTACCATAATAATGCACCTGGGTACATCACCGCAGCAATCCAAGCATTTTCTCCAAGGCGATCTTCCGGCCTCAATATTAATTTCCCATTCTCGTCATAACGACCAACAGCACGAGCTCTTCGATGCATTATCTTATCGTTCCAGCGTCCACCAAAAACTGAGGCTATAAAGTAGCCTAACGAGCTAGGCACGTAGAGAAGACCAACAATGACAACAGAGAAGTTGTAAGGTGTTTCAGAGAATGTCTGCTGTACAGAAATGTTAAGCATGTAGAGAGAGCCAAAAGTGATGCTCGCGAGATAGACTGTGATGAGGACTGCAGGGAAACGGAGGTATTTCAGAATGCTAAGTGGGTCGATAAACCACTATAGTTAGAAGCTCGGAGTTAGTTTACTTGTCTAGATATGTACAGGCAGTAGTTCAAACATGATTTAGGAGTAAAGAGTAATTGAGACCGGAAGAGACAAATCTGCTCTAAGAACTTGAGACTCACTCGTTTGAAGATAGCTGCAGCTCGCTTCGTCTTTATTTGGACGGATTGGCGTGTTGAAATGCGAGTTAACTGTGGGCGCACTCCCGTATCATTGGTTGCCTCTGGCGCCATGTGGTCCGGCTTGATTGTGAGTGTCTCCGGGAGAAAGAGCGTCAAAGTAATAAATAATATGCCCCCATAAATCGTCAAAAACCATTGTGTGCTTCTCCAACCCCATGCTTCCGCCAAGCCCCCTCCAATGATTGGAGCAAGCAACGGTCCTGTTAGAGGCCCGAGATAAAAAATTCCCATAGCCTGGCCCCGTTCTCTGACCTCCCAAATATCTGCAATCGTGCCAGCTCCCACTGCCTGTACTGAGGCCGCAGCACCTCCTGACAGAACTCTCATGGCAATTAGCATCCCGATTGATGTACTAACTGCTGATAGTATATTCCATACGAAGAACAGTGTGAACGAGATTATGTAAATAGTTCTTCGGCCTAACGTCTCAGAGAAGGATGACCACCAGAGGGGGAATATTGACATGCTAAGCATATAAAGAGCAATTGAGAGATTGGTGACCGTAGCCGAGGTGTGCAAGTCCCGCGATAACTCAGGAAGGGCAGCTGCAAAAATAGTACATCAGACAGAGCAATTGAGAAAGTATAGTTCTTGCAAGAAGAGTGACTCACGGTAGAAGATAGCACTGCCCATCGGTGCTGCTGCACCTGCGGCCGCAACCAAGAGGGTAATAGTCCATTTTGTACTCCTCTTATAGTCGTATGGCCTCTCAACTTCGGGAATGAGCGTGAATCTTGCTAACAGTCCTCGTCTTTTTGAGCGTGGTATAACTGAAAGAGGATGGGAGCGGACTGATGAAGACCGCGATCTTGACCGTTGAGCATGCTGGTCATCCGCGGTTACATGTGTAGGTTCTATCGTATTATCTGAAGTGCGAGAATGAACCGACTCTTCTGCCGTCGATTCCTTCGTAGACTCATCATCGCGAATTGTAGATACGCGTGGATACTCAATTGGCCCGTCATAATCCTGCGGAATATGCTGACCTTCCAAATATGCCTTTTCTGGGTCAGACGCCATTCCAAGTACCGACAAAACCTGGGAAGCGATACTTGCAAATTCGTACAGGGTTTCCTAGATATAGCTCGAGATAAGTACACTTGGGATGACAGCAGCTAAGTGGTAAAGATCATGAGAGAGTAGAGGTTAAGAAAACAGAACTTGTTGTGTGGGTAAGATGAGAGCCGAAAAATGTAGAGCAGAGTAATGTCCCCCACTCCTACTCCTACTCCTACTCCGTAAGCACTTATATATAGGAGAGAAAGATGGGGTAGAGGGATCAAGCATTGCGGCGGCAGATCTCTGGTATTGTTGATCGGGACTTCTTCTTAGCTTGTACAGAGTAAGAGCAGCAGGGCCTGGCTGCTGTTGGCTATAGGTTAGTGAGTGACAGACAGTTGGGTTCGCTGCCCCTGCTAGTCGTAATGAAATCTTGAAATGCAATTCGTCGATTTCACACACATACAGTAGACCGAGACAGGGGAGCTTAGCAATTTGGTGTGGAGGAGGTGGTGGGTTGGAATAATACTTCGTTATGGCTGGAGTTGTTTGAAGAAAATCCGGTTGTACGGCACGGACTGAAAATCTGATAACGGAGTTATCAAAGAAAAAAGAAAAGAAAGCGAGCAAGCTAGGCTAGCTGTCTGCATTCATTAGGTTTAGGGTTTAGCTAATTCCGTCATGGGGTGCAAAGTAAGCGAGGCCCGTCCCGCCGCATGTTTGCTTGAAGTTTGTTTGCAAAACCTGGAAAATTAATTACCCCTCCATCCATCCATCCGCCAAAGTCAAAATCAGCAATCAACAAAACATCCCAATTTCACCATGGAGACCTTTGAGGAACTACAATCCCGACACCGCAAGGAGCAAAAAGACTTACAGGGCCGTATCACCCAGAAAAAGAAAGGAGCAACGAAGAAGACGAGGAAAGGCGTGAACTCAGAGTGTGACGAGCTAGAGAGAAAATTAAAGGAGAAGCATGCTCAGGAGATAGCTGCCTTGGATGGGGACGACGTGCCAGATGTGGATGATGTTCCCGAGCTTGAAGAAGACCCCCCTGCAAAAGATGAGGACGATGCAGAACCGAATGGGTTGGCAGAACAGCTGGAAAGCACCACAATAGGGGAAGCACCGGTGTCTGAAGCTGGCCAACCTAAGAAGCGAAACCGACAAAAGGAGCGACTCGCTCGCCGAGCTGCTGAACAAGAAGCTGCAATAGAAGAAGCTAAGAGAGAGGCCGCGAATATGCCAGATCCAAAGGCCATAGAGCGCGCAGTACTCGAGAAGGAATTCAAGGCACAGGGATTGACTGAGAAGAACATACCCCCTGATGGGCACTGTCTATTTAATGCGGTCGCTGATCAGTTGTCACAAGTGGGAATTCCTCTTGGAGCTGACATAGATATAGAGCTTAAGGATCGCTACAAAGTTGTGAGGAAGGCAGCAGCCGGATATATCGAGCGACACCCGGATGAATTTGTTGCATGGCTGGATGAACCTCTGGAAGATTATGTTCATAAGATCCGGGATACAGCAGAATGGGGAGGACATCTTGAGTTGCTTGCGCTTGCGAAGACATACAAGGTCGAGATTTGCGTCATACAAAATGGGACAACACAAAGAATTGAACCCGGTCTTGAAGAGAAGGAACCTGAAAAGATATGGCTGGCTTACTATCGACATGGCTTTGGTCTAGGGGAGCATTACAATTCTCTTCGAAAGGCTCCTTGAAGCTCGACATCTATATGCCTGAGAGCTAAGGATATGTTGAGTCGATTTTTATTTGGATTCTGGCTGAACCCACACCCCAATCCAATCCGTTATCTTTCCATCAGTATCATACCCGATCGTATGAGTCCTCTTGGGCTGGAAATGCGCAATTTGCTGCAATCCTTCTGGGTCACTTGGTCCCAATTCTGATTCCAAGAGCTCGCCTTCTTCGCCATACTTAAGTTCCTTCCCTGGCCGTGGTAAATGGGCTGTGTATATTTGGGGTGGTAACGCCCATGGAGGACCACCCGTCGAAGGGGGCTTATATGTGGGAAATTCCATACATACAAGTCTCCCTTTAGGAGTAAGAAGCTCCTTCATGCGCCTAGCCCACGCGGGTCTCAATGTGGGTGGAAGAGCGCTCAGGAACTGTACCGTCAGTGATATACTCATCACTCAGTTCGAAAAGACACATACCGTGTAATCATAAATTATATCAAACTTCCCTCCTTCCACACCATTCAAAAACTCATCCTTAAAGAAGTCACCTGCAACCCAGTTTACACTTCCCTTGTCAACACCCTCCCTAACATTATAAACTTCCTCCTCTCTAACCTTCCCTTCAATCTCCTTCGCAGCTTGCAATGCATTCTCCGAGAAATCTAATCCCCAAGTATCATAGCCGCAGGCTGCTAGAAGTAGAACATCATACCCCTTCCCACACTTCAACAAATTAGTATTCAATTATTCTGAAAAGTGTAAGAGACACAGAGTATACCCTCAGACACTGGGTGATATTGCAAGGGCACCAGTACAAAGAAAACATGTTACTTACACCAGGCACCAAAGCCTTCTTCCTCAAACCTCCCTTTCTCGGTGGCGGAACCAAATCATGTCGTTCAGCAAGGAAATCCACCAGTGCAGGATTAGGAAAGCCTCTATCCCAAGGGAGAAATCCTTGAACCCAGAGTTCATCCCATTTTTTGCCGTGGTCGGAGGGGTCGTGATCCTTGAAGTGGGATAAGAGACGTGCTCTTGGATCTGTAGGTTGGTCTGATGAACCTGACGCGTTGGCGGTTTGGCCGGACATATCTGTAGTGAGAAGCTTTGCTTTATAGTTTTCTTATTGATGATTTTGTATCCAATACTGGTGGAGTATGAATCAACTCAGAATTTACTCAAGTGAGTCGTGAGTTGTAGCTTTCAATACTGGTTCAAAGCTACGGATAGCTGAGGTTGAATTACAAGGAATGGCAGGAAAAAGTTGTCTGGTTATTGCGACTGGACTTCCTAATATAAAATACAAGTACAGAACTTCACCCACTTAAGTACTTGATAGAAAAGGGTCTTGTTATGTCACCGACTCGGGGACGTAGCAAATACGATCGGCGAGGTAGTAAAGCCTAACAGAAAAAAAGGAACTTTTGGAGCTATTGGTAAGCTTTTGAGGGACAATAAAAGCGGCGCACGTCCTGGCGTTAATCACTATGACTGAGATTATTTTAAAAACAAAAGTGGTTAAAAGAAGAACTGGCAAGTGTTTCCCAGTCTTATACATCGCAAGTCTTCTCACTATCAAAATCATCGTTAAACCAGCCCTTTTTCGATGTTGAGAATCCCATGAAGGATAGAAGGGGTGCCGCTTTTGAAACCCCGCCCGCCTTTGGTTAATAATCTAGGTAAATCGTATTGTACCTCGGCTCTGCGGGGCAGAAAAATAAGAGGCCGATTTAAGGCACAGGCCAAATATACATCTAATTAATACCTTTCACTGGGTCTATTTTATTATTAAAAATCTGTCTGAATAAAGTGCATATATTGTACAAATTACTTTATAAGATACCCTATTATTTTAACTTGTTATCAATTAAGATATAATAGATACTGTAGATTTGAACAACTTACTTAATTTGAGTAATTCACTTCCTATATGGCTCTAATCAAAAATGATATCTTCGAAAGGAATTTTGTACGGTAATGTAATTTTTTAGTGTTGTGCCCTGTATTAATCTCGGCACTTATTTCTGCCCTGAAGAGCTCGGCATCAAGCTCTCAGAGCTCCAACTCCAACCACAACCACAACCACAACACAACCAAAGCTCTCAATTCCTTCATCTCTCACACGACCACAAACGCCAAAGCTACTTAAAATGGATTCAGCAAGTCTCTTCAACGTCAAGGTACCTCCTTCATCCCACAATGAAAAAAAAAACAATAAAAACAATTACAGTACCTAAGCTAACTACAACTTGCCTAGGACAAAGTCGTCCTCGTAACCGGCGGAGCAAAAGGAATAGGTCGTATGATCTCAGAAGGGTTCGTAGCCAATGGAGCAAAAGTATACATCTCATCGCGAGATGCGAAGGCTTGTGAGCAAGCTTGTAAAGAATTGAATGCTTTGGGTACGTTGTTCTCCTTCTCTTGAATGCTGATTGCCAAGTCCACATACCCCTCATCTTCTTCTTACCTTAATCCAAACCAGCAGACAAGAATTACAGAGACTAACATATTTTCTTGAACAACAGGCAAAGGATCAGCTCATGCAATCCCTGCCGACTTTTATAAACTCGAAGATTGCAAAAGAATGGTGGACGAGCTCAAGAAACGAGAATCGAAACTACACGTCTTAGTAAACAATTCAGGGTCAAACTGTATGTCTGATCTCCTCTCCTCTCCCTCACGATTCCTAACCCACCCACGCAATTCAACTCCAAAATGGAAGCAGAGAAGAAAAAAGCAAGGAAGAAGCTAACAAAATATCAAAACTAGGGGGTGCACCCTACGACGAATTCCCCGACTCTGCCTGGACCCGCGTCCTAACCCTAAACCTAACCCGCGTCTTCAGTATAACCCAACTTGTGACACCCCTCCTCGAAGCAGCAGCAATCGAAGGAGATCCAGCTCGGATTATAAATATAGGATCGGTAGATGGAGTGAGGGTACCGAGTTTGGAAACCTTTTCATATAGTGCCAGTAAGGCTGGTTTACATCAGTACGTTGAATACCTTTCTTCCCTTAAGGGGAATTTCTCCCAGATCAGATTATATCCTGCTAGTTCTCGTACTTCTATCTCATGTTTTGGAAGAAAGCGTTATTAATTTTCAACTTTCTTATCCCTTTAGGTTGAGCAGGGTCCTAGCAAATCACTTAGGCAAACGAAATATCACTAGTAATGCTTTAGCATGCGGACCTTTTGAAAGTAAGATGATGGCTGAGACGCTTAAGAAATTCAAGGAGACTATCGTGAGTGGAATTCCGTTGGGTAGAATTGGAAGCCCCGAGGATGTAGCTGGTGCATGTTTGTTTTTGAGCAGTAGGGCTGGAAGTTATGTTAATGGAGCGTTGATTGCGTTGGATGGGGGAAGTCTTGTTGGTAGTAAATTGTAGGATGAAGGGAGATATGTCTGTGTTATTATTTGCTGTATCTATATTCTAGGTTAAACTAGATAGTTATATGATATTGATGACTCTTTGTAAAGAACAAACCCGATCCTGACTGCTTCCCCTAAACTGTAGAAATCAATGAAACAAACGAGCGGAAGATCTTTGGCATCACTCTAAATGTACCAAGTGCACTGACTAACTCATCAACCTGAAAGTGTATTGACTGTTGCAACGACACTGATTCTGAAGTCGTGTTGAAAAGGTCTCAAGAATCAAGCATGTCACGTAAATCAGAGGGGAAATACAAGTTTTGGCGCGGTGAGAGTTTTCGTTTAATACAGCTTATCTGTCCTATGTGCTTGACTCCCAAGGAAGCGAGTAACTAGATACCCAAGCCGAAACCTATACTGTCAGTATCTATGTGTCAATCATAATGAAACGTGAGGAAAACTTACATCGCTCTTCAATTGGACAATCTCCGTATCACTCTCGCCATCTCCTAGATATTCTAGGAAAGCCTTTACGCTTCCCGGATTCTTCCTTCCCTTCGCCTCAGCTGCCTCCTTCGCGGTCTTGTCTATCCTCTGCGTGATGGTAACCGCCCTGTTGACGATATCCGCAACCCTGACGAAATCGTCTTCCTGGAAACCACGGGTCGTCATGGCCGGAGTTCCCATTCTCAGTCCGCCAGGTTTTAAAGCTGACTTATCGCCAGGCACGGTATTCTTGTTACTTGCAACACCAACCAGTTCAAGAACCCGCTCAACTCGTGCACCGTCAACACCTTGTGGCTTGAGATCAACAAGAACGAGGTGGTTATCAGTTCCACCAGAAACTATGGTGTAGCCAAGACCTCCCTTGTCCTTGGGATCACCAAGACGCTTTGCAAATGCTTTGGCATTGAGAAGAACTGATTCTTGGTATGCCTTGAACTCGGGTGTCTGGGCTTGCTTAAGAGCGACTGCTAAGGCAGTAATGGTATGATTATGAGGCCCACCTTGATGGCCTGGGAAGACCGAAGAGTTAATGGGATCTTCAAGGTTCCACTTCTCCTCTTCCTTGGTTTTCGGGTTGACCCATCTAATGCCCTTTCTGTAAAAGATCATGGCACCACGAGGACCACGAAGGGATTTGTGTGTCGTTGTCGTAACAACATCTGCATACTCAAATGGAGATGGGACAACCTTTGCTGCAACAAGACCAGAAATATGTGCCATATCAGCCAAGAGATATGCTCCGACCTTGTCCGCAATTGCACGCATGGTATCATATTCAATGAGTCTGCTGTAAGCAGATGTACCAGCAATAATGAGCTTTGGTCGGTAGAGCAGCGCAAGTTCTTCCAACTTTGCGTAATCAATTAGACCAGTGGACTCATCTAGGCGGTATGGTAGTGTTTCGAAATACTTGGAAATGGCAGAGATCTTCTTGGTAGGTGTTTGGTAGCCATGGGAAAGGTGGCCGCCATGAGGTAAGTCAAGGCCCATAATCCGGTCGTGTGGGTTAAGAAGGGCAGAATATGCCATGAGATTTGCGGGTGATCCAGATAATGCTGAGAGAACAATTAGCGAGGTCTTCACTTAGTACCTATACACATACGCTGTACGTTGACACCCCATTCTGAATCCTTTAGGCCAAATGTCGTGAGAGCTCTCGATTGGCATAGTCGTTCAGCTTCGTCAATAAACTCGTTACCACCATAATATCGAGCTCCAGGATATCCCTCGGAGTATTTGTCTGTTTGTATGAGTCAACAATGTCTCTTTCTAACCTGGCTTGTATTGCACCTACTTTGCATAACACTGCCTAGCGCATCGAGAACAGCTTGGGATGTAAAGTTTTCGGAAGGAATGAGGTTGATGAAGTGCTTCTGTCGTTTTTTCTCCTACGCTCCATGTCAGACAGACTCGATCGAGCGAGTAGCGGGGTCGGTACATTTTGGAGGATGCTGTAGATAGCTGGATCCGCATGTTCGAGATCTGCAGCGAGTAGCTATAGCCTTAAGTATTAGCATTGAAGACGTTGCGCTGGATCCAAATCAAAGCTTGCCTTGTGTTGACTCTCTGTGCTCCTCACAGACGAAGCTGCTCGCCGTCCACCGCATATCGGCACTGCCTGACGGGCAGTGGTCCTGACAAAAGATCGTGAAGCTCCCTTAAAGAGAGACATAGCTATCTGAGTTGGTCAGTAAGGACAATTGTAGAGAAATTGATTGGGGTGGAGGTGACAAACCTTCAAGACTTAGAGTGCTCGTACTGTACTGCACTGTACCGTACCGTATCTTGCGTGACGAAAGTAAGTTCACACCACAAAAACATTGGCGGCATTTCGCATTCGGGCTGCGGGGAGACACCGGACAGGGAGGCACAGCACACTAAGACTAAGCGAAGAATCAACGACATATATCAACCACGCTCGTGTCCCATCTCCGCTTCTTCCTTCTGCAACAACTAACACGGAGGTGATGAGCAGCCATAACCAGTCAACTACAGCTCTCGTCGAAAGGCGGGCGATGCTGATATGTTCTGGGCTCACATAACCACCATTTGAGGGACAATGTGAAACAATCTGATCCGTTGCTAAGTTGATGTCAAGATCTTCTGAATATCGTTTACAAGACACAATCCTTATCTACTCTTTCACCTGTGGCGCTTGGGGGCTTTGGTCATATTAAGGATGTGAGGACACCAGAGGTTGGAGGCTGGAGGCTGGATGTGATGGAACTGTTTTCATTGCTGGAGATTAGTCAAATATCATACGACCTTTTAACCTTTTCTTGTACTTTCGTACCTCTGTCCACTGATCGGCCATTTCATCATGGGATCAAGTTCCATTCTCCTAGAGAAATGATATCAAATCTTGTATTTCTGCCTGGCTGTTATTAACCATCGAGAAGTAGCAATTCAATCTGCTCCAGTACAAGGCAAGCTACAACATCGAACACGGACTTTGACAATCTTCCTCTTTTGAAGCATGCTCAGTCATTCTGAGTACACAGTATTGCAAACGAGGTCGTACTTGAACAGAACCAATTCACTGGCAATTCTCGCTGTACAAGTTGAATTTAAACCATGTTTGTAAAGGGAATTGGAAGGAAGGGGAAAGGGGGGTATGGGAAGACCATTTGTATGCTTCAGAATGCTTCAGAATGCTCCAGCTGTTGGGAGTTTTATCGACATCAACACTTATTCACAGATGAAATACTTCAAAATCTGGGCCACAGATTGATCAAGATTTTCTGTGGCATTTTTTTTCTTCTTCCACAGTCCAACTCTCGTACTCCATGATAACCCAGTACCTGACCCCGCAACGTTTTTGTAGAGGGGTCCACAGCACGCCATTGAGATCGATATGACCACAAGTATCCGAAGAGAACACAGACTTGATTTGGAAATCATGATACCATTGTCCATGCATAATGCCGAAAGCCCAGTGACATCAAAAAGTAACCGGCCTGAAACAGAAGACCTTGCCAAATACACCATATGCCCCACTCAATCAAGCTACACTGATTTACTTCGTTTCGGTCTCCTCATCACCGAGCTGGGCAGCGCGCTTGGCAACAACTCTCTCCTGCTTTCTCTCACGGGCAGCCTTGGTCTTCGCACGCTTGGCATCCATCTCCTCCTTGATGATTCTCTCGCGTGCCTTCTCAGCCTTGGCCTTGTGAATCTGCAGCCTATTGTCAGCATTTTCCTTTGGCAACAAGATCATACTAGCAACTTACGTGCTCGACCAACGCTCTCTTGTGCTTGAAGGTGTTACCCTTGCTGAGGTGGTAAAGTTCGTGGTAAAGGTGCTTGTCAATCTTGCCGCTGGCACGGTACTTAACTAGAAGACGGCGAAGGACTCGGAGACGGCGCATCCAAACAACTTGGCTATGATTGAGGTATCAGCACAATATTCCCCCCTCTGTAACTCGCTTTCCATGCTCATTCCAGTTGTTGAAATTGTTAAACGTACCTTGGCATACGAGCATCCGCAGTACCCTTTCTCTTACCAAAACCACGGTGTCTACCAATTCTTCGTGCAGCTGTGAGGTCCCGGGCGCGAGAGCGAGAGTGCATGGTAACTGGCTTGCGGATGATGAGGCCATCTGCGACGAGCTTTCGGATGGTTTGGCGGGAGTTGGCGTTGGAGATTTCGCTGGTCTCATTAGGGTCAAGCCAAATCTTGCGCTTTCCACAGCCCACGACGGAGGCCGCCAGACGCTTCTGGGTTGTGAGGTTGACCATGATGCCGGTGTTGTCGGTGGTCGGATTGTCGATGAAGTTGATTTGGAGCGGAGTATATTTTGGAGTTTCGATTTGTGGGCGGGTCGGCAAAAAACGAGCAGGGCTAAATCGACGGTCATGTGACCGAAAATATAAACGCTGGAGCTCCACTGTTGGCGGTAAATTAACGCGAACCACCTCACCCCTCGCCTAAATACCCAATTGTCGGTACCTTTCGTGTCTCTGTGCCCATGAAGTAAGTCTCATGAGAAGAGCCTGTAAACCCTTGAAATAGAGGAAATACTGTCTCAATTGATCTGAGTTACTGAGCGTACATTTATGAACTAGTGAAATTCAAAGGGCATAATATTTGCTTGAGCACATATGACCACATCTGCAGGGCAAAGATCTCAATTCTAAACGCCTGCGGCCTACCCTAAGCTGTCTTCACCTATTTATTTTACCGTCATGCAATGCAAATATAACTTTTGATCGCTAGTCCGCCACAACCATCCCTGCCTGGTGTCATGACCCATTCGTTTCTCATTCATCAAACACACCTTCGCCAAGATCAACCTTTCCAATGCTCCAGATCTCTCGTTCATCATCGACCTCATCATTAGAAAGACCCAAACCACCTTGCCCGCCCTCGGCTTCTCTCCTCTCTCTTGCTTGATTTCCTAATCTCAATGCAACACGCTTGAAGTAATCTTGCATACTTCTCTTGGTATTGGCTGGTAAATCCTGACTGGAAATATATTTATCGAAGATTCTACTCTCTTCATCGACAACCTTGAAAAGTGCCATGAAGGCGGCTTCTGCTGCTAACTTCACTGGAATGACTGGATCTCGTACACTGGAAAATGTAGGCGCAGCAAGTAGGCCGAGATGAGGGCGAACGATATCCTCATGATGTCGGCTTACAGTGCGGATAACAACAAGTGCCAAGCGTCGTGTATCAACCGAGTTCCCTGGCTGGATTAGATTTGCCAGTGTCTCAAAGATGGGCTTGAGGGTCTCAAAATCATCGCTGCGAGTCTCTGCCAGAAGATATTTTCCAGCTGCAAGAACACAGTTGTCCGAGATGAAGTTCTGTGTTGTGGTCAGTACCTTATAGACAGATGAGACAAAAGACTTACATTCTTGCTAGACATGCCATGACAGATTACTTTTGGCACGTCCTCGGCAAAAGCGCTCTCAGTCAAAGACGTAGGTGCTTCAACAAGGACTGCATTGAGAGCCAGTACAGATGGTTGGGTTGGATGACTTGGAACTACCCTGTTTTTGATTAAGCCTGCAGCCGCATCTGAAGAAACATTCTTAATTAATGCGCCTAGCAACTTCGCATTGGTGATAGCCGTGGATATGTCGTTGTCTTCAAGATCGGTGTCAATGAGTCCAAGCACGGCGCTCCGTGATGCTTCACTCATGTTCGCTCCCGCTTTGCTTATGACTTCGTACAATGCTTTCAGCATAGCATTCCTAACTCCTACATCAGAGGTCTTAGACCCTGTGACTAACTCTGCTATCAAGGGGTCGATTCGAGGAGTCAAGGTGATTAAAGTACCCAAGGCCTTCGCGGCTCTAGTACGGAGTACCTCGCTTGAAGTATCGGCAAGTGATTTGGCAAAAGTCCGTTGTAACTGCGGCAGGAAAGGCTTCAAGAACGTAGGGATTTTCTCCAGGAGACTATTTAGAGTCAAAAGAACCGCGGCCTTCACGTCAGCAGACCTCTCAGACACAACCCTGATAAGCGGTCCTGTAATCTGAGTAACAAATGGCTTCAAAGAGTCCGGGCTTGTACGGTCGACAATATCGGAAATTGCTAGTGCAGATTGTGTCCTCTGTTCCGCGGTTCCATTCATCAGACCTTGCAAAAATATTGGAAGGATAGCATTGATGCCTTTGGGCAGACCGAAGCCTGGTAGATTTGATCCTGCTACTCCAACATGCTGCAGAGCTTGTCGGGTAGAGAAGACAAGTGCCTCCATTTCCTCTTTCTTAAGATGCTTCGTAAATTCGGTCAAGGCTGTCCAGGCTGCCTTCACAACTTCTGAATCTCTATCATCGAAGGAAATGAGAAGAGCATGAATGATATCTTGATTGTACCGAGAATAATCCACATTTGCTGATGCAAAGAACTTTGCCAGGTGGTAATCAGTAGCAGCTCTTCGGCGATGATCGTCATGCTTGACAAGGGCCAGTAAAACACTCATTGTGGTATTCAAACCATCAAATTCGTCTATTGATAAAATCACCGTATCGAAGGATGCATCAAGGTCAGCGCGGAGCTCGTCATCTTTGCATGATATGATATTATCCATGACAGAGTTCAGGATGCTTGGCAATCGTCTTGTCATAGCCGAACCTGCCACCGTGGATAGAGACGCTAGAGCCTTCGCATTGAAGGAGGATATGGGAGATGTAGTAAGAGTTGGGATAAGGTTCGGAAGGATGATGTTTGACCTCGTGGTTTCTGTAAGCAGTGTGAGAAGCGCTGCGAGTGCGTTCTCTGCGTCATCTTCAGTTCGAAGAAGACTTAGGAGATAAGGAAGGACTTGATCAACTGCACGTTTTCCGAATATCTGTTGCAAGGAATCGAACGCCTCTGCTGCAGCTTCTCGAACCTCTTCATCTGAATCGATCAAGGCCGTTCTGACCACAGAGATTAAAGTCTTCTCGTGATCTTCCAAAGCATCTTCGGAAGCAGAAGAAATAAGCTCCCGAAGTGCGATGCAGATTCCTTGCTTTGCATCCGTATCTGTGGACGTCTGAAGCCCCTCCTCTAGGGTTGGCAGTAGGGTCGAAAGGACGCCGTCTCCCGCTTTTCTGATCAGTTCACCTAGAGCATTGCCTGCAATAACCTTCTGCTCCAGGTTGGAACTACCAAGGCGCCGGATGATAAGTTGTGTAAGAGTTGGAACCAGTTCCTTAAGGGTCCTCGGACTAGCAACAAGAGCCTTCCAAACCTCGACTGCAGCTGTGCGAACCAGGCCAGAAGTATCGCAACGACAGATATACAGGGACGACAGTACTTTGTTTCGCTTCTCTTCCCCAAGTACTTCCAACAGAGAAGCCCCGGCTTCTTGAGCACCCTCCTCTGCTTCGTCCGCTTCTGTGTTCGCACTAATTCCGGTAAGATTGAAGAGAAGGTCACCAACAAGCTCTACGGAGCTTAAACGGATTCTATAGTTGTCATCTGCAAGACCACGCTCAAGCTCAGGAAGCAGCAAGTCGATAGATTTCGTTGCAAAGTTCTTAACGAGTAAGCGGCCAGCTCGGAGTGATGTATCCCGAATAGATTCAATATCATCCGCAAGTCCCGAGAGGATAGGTGGGATGATCTTGCTGAGGTAGTTGGCAAAACTATTGCCAAAACAAACTGGCAAGAAAATGAACAGCGACATGAAACCCTCACGAACAGATGCCTTCGAAGAGGTAACATTCTGCAGAATCGTTGGTAAAGTCTCTTCAAGACGTCCAGTGCCAAGGCCGGCAAGGACCTCGCTGAGAGCTTGAGCAGATCCAAGTCTGTCTCCAGCACCAGTGTCTGATTTCAAAGTCTGCATCAGACCAGGGATGAGGTCTGGTAGAGCATCTTCTCCTAGTTTCTCGATCAAGGAGCCTAGGGCTTTGGAGGCAGTAGCGCGAGTTGTTGGCACAGGATCAACAACTGCAATCTTCAGTCCGGCAACCAAAATAGGTAGATGCGAGACAAGATCCTTTCGTTCTGTCAAATGTGCGAGACTGCCAATAACTTGAGCAGACTTCCGCTTCGTTGCTGAACGATCTCCCAGTCCGCGCTGGAGGATACGTGCAACTAGTGCAAGCGATGGAGCATCTAAATAGTGGACAAATTGAACCTTGATTAGAGAGTCAAGCGCGTCGTCGGTGTACTTTGTAGGGTCGCTAAGAGCTTTCAACAAAATATTGACAAGACTCTTAATCTCAGGGTTACTGATGACCTCTCCGAAGCGCTTCAAACTTCGATTGGCAGCCAATCGCACTTCTTTGTGGCTGTCATTAAGCACACCGGTCAAAGGAGGGATAATCTCAGGTAGACTCTGAGCAAGCTGAGCAGGATCAAGGTATGCCATGGCACCAAGAAGGTCACAAGCGCCTTTCTTACTACGCCACTGGTCATCATCGAGACCATTGAGGAGCGTAGGTAAAATCTGCTTTACTCCGTACGAACTTAGACTAGCAAAGCACGCCTTTGCAGCTGCTAAGCACCCTTCCCGAACGTCGGCACTCGAATCGCCAAAGCTGGAAAGAAGCTGGGGTACGATCTGTATTACGTAGGGTTCGAATACCCGGCCTAAAATCGTAGAAAGTAACTCATATGCCAGCAAGCTTCCCTCGCGGTGGTTGACATCCTTTTTGTTATCTATGGCTCCCTTTAAGGTCATCATGATCCTGAACTCTCTAAGTGAAGAGATACCCTTGCCGTGCACCAGTCCTGCCAGACCATATGCTGCGCCGCGCCGAGCAGCGTACTTCTTTGAATTCAATAGCTTGTCGAGTACTAGTTGAACATACTCTGATGTTTTTTCGCTTGATGCTCGCACAAGAGGTGGCAGGCATTCTGCAACAGCATACTGTACAGTTTCCGAAGGTGTGCTTAAGGTTTCCAAAAGCCTATCCACCACCTTTGGGACACGAGGGTCTCCTTTTTCAAGGTGACGTGCGAGAGCACCATACATAATGATAACGGCCTCATTTACCCAATCCGCAAATTCTGAACCCTTGTCTGGCGCTTCAAGGGTGTGCTCGAAGGTCCTCATTAAATCTTCAACTTTGTTCTTTCCGTGAAGTGCAATGATTGCGGTAGCAGCTTCGACCATCTCCTGTCTGACATTGGGGTTTCTATCTCCTAGTGGACCTTGCTCAATGAGCCATTGCAGAAAGGCATCAAGAAGCTTCTCCTCAAACACCGGTGCTAGTTCTCTGAAGGCCAGTGCAATTCCATTTCTTGCTTCCCAAGGGTCAGAAAGATCCATTTTCCTCGGCATACCATATTCATCCAGCTGAGGAACCCGAGGCTTGGCCAATTCTTGATATGAAGCTTGCAAGCGTGCAAGAACTTCATGGAGGGCCGATGGCTGTATCTGAGTGGCCTCGGCTAGCGATCTCGCTGCGGCTCTCCGAAGTTGCTTGTCCACACTCTCTAGATATGGCAACATCCTGAAAGGCGAATCTGCAGTTATCTCAAAACCACTTTCCTCCCAGATCTCGCGGCCAAGCTCGACATTCTCATCAACATCATCGTGGCAGGCTAGCCAAATCTCTTCCGAAAAGTCAAGCTCACTCAGATCTATTTCTGCGCTAATGGACTGCAACACTGAGGTTCGGACAGATACCTGCGGCATGATGGTACCTCGTGTAAGGATAGCAATTTCAGTGCTCGTGATATTTGGAGCAATGCAACGGGAGAGATCAGCTAAACAATCTTTGATCGCCTTGTAGTGCTGATTGTAACTTTGCATAGATGAGATGAGAACTGTGAGGACTTCCTCACGAGGAGCAAGACTGTCAGAGCATGCATCAGTATGAAACGAGAGAAACTCCAAAGCGAGAACTAATTGGGCTTCTGCGTCATCACTCTCACCAAAACCTCCTTCACGGAGTACAAGTAGTACCAACGGAAGAATGTATGTCAGCGAAACAGTATCGAACGGACGTTGCTCTCCTGAAAACCGAAGGCGATACAAAACTCGTGTTATTAGAGCGCCGAGGGGCTCTTGCAACAGAGATTCGGGTAAATTTGGTACGTCTAGAGCTCGTAGTGTTGCAATACCAATAAATGGCCGAAGCGTCCCTATACGGTTGGTTGTTCGGTCGGCACATAGAATATAGGCATCAGGAGCAGCATTTGCAGTGATAAGACCTGCGCCTGCTTGAATAATGTCAACCAATGCTTTCACTGCTGGTCTCATCCATAATTTTGCCTCAGTTGGGGGCCCAGTTGCAAGGGAGCGAATGATTCCTATGCCACGTAAGAAGTTGGCTTGAAGACCTTTAACCTGGTGCCTAATTCCCGCTTCTTTTTTCAATTGTGCGTTGACTTTGGCTGTCTCCTCCGGGGTGAGCTTCTTTTGTTGTCCCTTTTTCGCTGCTAATTGAGCCCTGAGTTCTTCCTCCCACTTCAACGTGTCGTAGTCCTTCGTGTTCTTATTCGGGACGTAGTTTTGAGACTTCTTTGAGAGCACGTCAATAAAGGCTGTGCCTTCTGGGGTTCGAAATATAGCTGCTTCAGTTGGTCCAATATTAGTGAGTTGGCGAGGGTCAAGATCTTGTTCTAATAACTTGACTATATGAGATGTCATAAAATCCGGAGCCACAAACGCAAGGTCTGCAGCAGCATTGAAAGCAGCCTTCTTAACAATGTCTGAGTTTGGGATAGACTAGATTCAACTTAGTGAAGGCAAATCGCAGGTAATAGAATGGAAACTTACATTCTCAGTGAATGTTGTAAGATCAAGTATTTGCTTTAACAATGCATCTCCTGAGGTTCTTGCCAGCTCGCCAGGATCGACCTGGACTTTCAGGCATAAATCGATCCAGCTCATACGTGGTAGCAATTCAGGCCGTGAGAGTACTAATAGTGAAATCATTTGTTGCTTTCGAACCAAAGGATCCACTTCAGCGCCCAGCATCTTCAACTCTGCATTGCTTGGGCTTATAGCGTTTACAACCATGTATAGGTACTGACTATCAGTCTTTGAAAGTACCGCAGCACTCTCTTTCTCTCCAGCCTCGATATTAAGTCTCCAACGCCAAATTCCCGCCACAATTACATTTGAGATCTGGATGGGGTGCTGAACATAAGTTTGCGAAAGAGCTCGGCAAGCTTCCTTTCGAAGCGCTGGCTTGACACTAGCAGAACAGATACAAAATATCATTGCTTGAGACCATCCAATGGCAACTGCTGAGCTAGGTTCGAATCTAGCCAGATCTTGGGACAAGCAAGATAAAGATCTGATCAACCATCTGAAGTCATCATCAGCAGACAGCTTCCCAAAGATACGCTGGTTCAAAAGGAATGAAGGCTTTGGCTCCATTGTTAATGCTTGCTGGGAAATTTGAGCTTTCTTCAGCGCAGCATCAACCTTTGGAGTTGAGGTGAGTGCCAATTTACTATGTAAAATCGCTGAAAAGACATATGCCGTGGTTACCAAGCCAGATTGCGTTGCAGCTACAGGGTTTGATATGACTTCATTCCATGCATCCAATAAAGGCGCTATAGCGCTCTCCGCAAGTTTAGAAAACTTAGGTTGCAGGAGCTGTTCATCGGCGCTCCAGAAAAGCTCTCCAACACGAAGTGTCCAGAGCTTCTTAATAGGGATCTTTTTATCGGATGTCCCTTTAACTACGGCATCAATAAATGCTTTCTCCACTCCGTCTCCATTTTGTACTCCCCATCTGACGAAGTGCAAAAGGGCTATGGTCTCAGAGCTTAGAGCAGCCTCATTAGCTTCTTTTCCTGCTACAACTGCGATTTCACAGGCCATAGTATTGGCTATGGAAGTTGAAGCTGGTATAACTGCTAGCATTTCTGCATAATTTGCCCTTTGCTCTGCTGAAGGTAATTTGCCACCTTTGAGAGGAACCATAATTTCGGTAGCTATTTGTGCAACAAGCTCTGGATCATTGCATTTAAGCACAGCTGCCTTGAACGCAGCTAGTGCTCCCTGGCGTATTACTGGATTCGTAGACTTGACATTAGAGAGGAGGGGCTTTATGAGGTTGTTTTTAAGAATCTTCGACAAGTCAACTGCTTCCGGTAATGATTGGAAAAGTGGCGTGACGAGATCGTTGAGAACAATTTCGGGAGCGCGGAGGAGTGCCTTTTCTAGCGACGGTATAACTTCTTTCTCAATGTCATCAGTACTGGAGAAAAAAGTAAAAAAGTCGTGCAGTCCACTGGCAATATGCTCTGGTATTGGAGTGCGGGAAGAAATTATCTCTCTCGTATAGAAAGCATAGATATCGGACTTCTTCTCCTCCAGAATTGCTTTTGCCTCCGGTTTCCTTGCGCAGACTCCAGCAATGGCCCCGAGCATTATAGCGTTTTTCCAAGAAGGTTGATTCTTCTTAGCAGTAAGTCTGCCTACTGCATCTCGAATTGCATTTTGTGCCCGTAGCTTCTGCACATCATCGTGTGGATTTCTTTTCTTTTCCTTTGTGGCCTCAAACACTTTTCGCAGACCACGCCAAGTAACTACCAGTGCGGAATGGCTCACTCTGAGCCGTGATGCAGCACCGACACATAACTCAAGCGCTTGTGCGTCACTTATAATAGTCTCCAGGCCCCATTTGTCCCAGTCGCTTGTATGAGAGCTTTCCTGAAGAATTATGCTACACCACTCGACAAGAACAAAAGCATTTGAGGCTGCAATCCCAGGTTTCGATGCTTCCAGATGTATGGCTTTCACAAAGCCTTCTAGTGCTTCTGGTGCCGCACCAGAGGAGAAAATGGCATGTATACATTTCTGAACTGCAACTCGTGAGGGTCGGTCTTGGTAGTAGGCATATGTATTGAAGAAGAGACGTAAGAGATTAGGGAAAAGCTTTTGATCTATTTCTGCTTAGTGAAGTCTATTAGCTCCTGGTGAGAAGACACATCAAAGGTGGAACTGTGTACCATTGCGAGCAAGCCTTTCCTCCAAAGTGTGCAAATGCGCCTGGCGGAAAGTTGTAGAAGCTGAAGACAGCGCAGTCTTTGTGGTTGTGAAATCTAGTTCCACCCCATTCGTTCCATTGACTTCCACCTCAGTCATATTTGCGGTTTGCAAATCTTGTCATGACCTGAGGGTTTATAAAGCGAAAGTGCTCTTCACCCGGCGTTGATTCATTCACAGAGAAGCACAAATAAACTCATTCGATCAACATTGATCCGTGCGCGAGAGGGTGAATCTATAAAATTCTGTCATTTTCCGCCTGGCGCACAACCCCCGATTTTTTAGATCTCGACGCGTCTGCCCCGCCTTTACACAACATTTGATCAACGCCGAAGATATTCTGCAGATGGCTGGCGGAAAGAAAAAGAAGAAGCCAGCAGCTAACCCTGCCAGAGGGTTTGCAACAACCTCGGTGGCGTCCAAGCCCAAAGCAGAAGAAATAAACGTAGAACCAGACCCGAAAACCGCCCAAGAGTCGAAGGACCAAGTTGAAATCAAGGAAGGCGAATCGACTACAGGCACAGAGACTGCTGCAAATTCCACACCAAAGGCAGCCCTGACCGCTGAGGAATTCGAAAGAGAACTCGAACATTCAGAACTCCAAGTCCTAGTTGAGAAACACGCACAGAAATCAAAGAGAGATGCGTTGCGTCAGAAGAACAGATTAGAGACGGATCGACGAGTATTGAGGAGCCAGGCGGAGAGCCTAAGTACTAGAAAATGGCTTCCGCCAGAGCTCATGGAAGAGATCTTGGATCTAATCAACACGGAAGGGCGCTTCTCCAGCCAAACAGATCTTCCCAGTTCTTCGAAACAGGTATCTGAGGAGGAACTGACTATACGCCTATGGACACTACAGCAGTCACTTATTGGAGCTGGGTTCCCGGAAGACAAGGTTCTCCTCGTTCTGCAGTATCTTCTGAGGATCTCTGATAAAATTGGCGTTGGAAACAAGGATGCAATATGGGGTATGGAGGAGTCGTTAGAGTGGCTCGCACGCGAATGTTCTAGAGATGAACTTCCGGATTATGAACTTTCCCAGCGCAAGCAAGGTGCATTACCAAAGTCTCAACTAGGCCAGTATTGTCATTGCCCATAGTACAGATTCGAGCTTACACAACATAGAAACACCAGTTGATAGTCCTATGGCTTCTGGCACAAATGCACCAAGAAATCTCGAATCCGACACACGGCATAACGCAAACTTTAGTACTGTTGGAAGCACCTCGTCTCAGGCTGGAAGGAAGGGAAACTTAGCGAAAAAGATCACTCTGGACTACGATAGTGATATCGATCCAGATGACCTATTGCCGGTTTATTTGGATAGCAAAACGAAGCTATTCCATTTGCAAATGCATAAAATGAAAGGGGCTCAACAAGAGAATGAAAAGGCAAATGGCGGCAAGAACTCCCAGAAACCTCCGGACGCCTCAAAGAATGATCCCGAAACAGCAAAATTGATGAGAAAGATAAAAAAGATCCAAGACGATATCCTTTTTGATCAGTATATCGCTGACCAGCAGTGGGAATTGCGGCGTATACAATTAGAAAGAGATGCTGCTGCACGTCGGCATAAAGCTGAATTGATTCAAAATAATAGTGATTCTCAGGGCGAGGAAATCTTGACAGATCCGTTGACCGATTCGGAAGATGAGGTTAGTAAAGAAGCAGCAAGAATTGGAGCGGCTATGCTTGAAGATGAGGGCAGTGACGACGATGCGGCACTTGCAGACTTGTTTGCAAGTTTGCCCGTAAACGAAGTCGACCCACTTACAGGTAAGAGCACTACAGTTGTCAACGGCAGTAATGGCGTAAAGGTCACGATTAGGGACTTTGGAAAATGGACAGGCATGAATCCTATGAGGGTCCTTGAAGAAGCTTGTCGTGCTAGGTAAGATCCTTGAATCTGGGGCGCAGACATATCCTTCATGTAAGCCCCGAAGTACTGATATGAATATATCAGAGATTCATCCGTCAAGTTATCATATACTCTTATATCTGATTCAAGCTTTTCGAATCGTCATTCTCTCCGCATCACTTGGTCAAAGGCACAAGATGTTCTTCCCGATACCATTCTTTCTGAGATTGAGTATATCTCTTCACCAAAGTCACAGACTTTTACTATGATATCTGTCTCGGCACCTGATTCGAAGCAGTCGGAAGCTTACATTGCTACGACGGCGCTATTCCTCATTTTTGGTTCTTCAGCAAAGGAAGACAAAGTTTTTCTACGCTTGCCTGCTGTATGGCGAGAACTTTGGACCGAGTTTGCGGAGATCAGAAAGGAGAAAGCGGACGAAGTCGATCGCAATGCTGTGCGCACATTCCGAGACATGGTTCGAGATAAGAGAGACCAAGAACTGGAAGATGGTGTGCTGATACAGGGTGCCTTCCGAAATCGTTCTGCCGCTCGTTTGCCTGAAAATGGTGATGAATCTGGAACTGACAAAGCCGCTCGATCCACACTTACTCCTGATGTGTATCATCGGATATGGTTGGAGAAGTCTAGCACTCCAAGCTACAACATGATGCTTGTGAGTCTTTTTTGGCCTTTTTTTTGGATCACCTCTCCACCTCCACCCAACCTTCTTATTTGGTGTTAACTGATCTCAGCAATCGCGCATGCAACTCCCAATGTGGGGTTTCAGGGAACAAGTGCTCGAAACTATAGATCGTGAACAAGTTGTCATCATCTGCGGTGAGACCGGATGGTAAGTCAGTGTTCGTTTTCTGCCAAATGAAAATACTTATGTCAATGGCAGTGGTAAAAGCACACAAGTTCCAGCGTTCATCCTAGAACATGAATTGCTAAAAGGTAGGCCTTGTAAAATTTATTGTACTGAACCCCGACGGATATCTGCAATCTCGCTAGCAAGACGTGTCAGCGAAGAGCTTGGAGAGCGAAAGAACGATGTCGGGACTTCTCGGTCCTTGGTGGGCTACGCCATTAGACTTGAGTCAAACACTTCTAAGGAGACAAGGCTGGTGTACGCAACCACTGGAATTGTGATGCGAATGCTTGAAGGATCTAATGATCTTAAAGATATTACGCATATCGTTTTGGACGAGGTTCACGAGCGCACAATTGACAGTGATTTTTTACTCATTGTCCTTCGAAAGCTCATGCTGCGACGGCCGAACCTAAAGATCGTGTTGATGTCTGCAACTGTAGATGCTGACCGATTCTCAAAATACTTGGATGGTGCACCAGTATTGAATGTTCCGGGTCGAACTTTTCCTGTCCAGGTGCAGTACCTGGAAGATGCCATCGAATTCACAGGGTACTCTTTGGACAACGGTTACCGTGAGAAGCTTACAGACCTAGATGATGATATTGAGATTGCTGAGACGACCCTCAGCGAATCCACCAAGGCTGAAAATATCAAAGAGTTGCGTGGATATAGTGGCAAGACTCGTACCACGATCGCTCAGATGGATCCATACCGGATCGACTTTGACCTTGTAACCCAGCTTATTGCAAAAATCTCTACGGATGACAGGTATGCAATGTATAGCAAAGCAATTCTCGTCTTTTTGCCCGGTATCGGAGAGATCCGTCAACTCAACGATATGCTCCTAGGCCACCCAGCCTTTTCTTCGAATTGGTATATCTACCCACTGCATTCAACCATCGCAAGCGAGGACCAGGAGGCAGCATTTCTTGTTCCACCCCCCGGAACTCGGAAGATTGTCCTTGCAACAAATATCGCAGAGACTGGTATTACTATACCTGATGTCACTTGCGTCATTGATACTGGAAAACATAGAGAGATGAGGCATGTTCCCGTTCTACTTTACTGTCAAGTTTGCTAACACGTCACAAGATTTGATGAGAGGAGACAATTGTCCAGACTTTTGGAAACATTCATAAGCAAGGCAAACGCCAAGCAACGTAGAGGTCGAGCTGGAAGAGTGCAAGAGGGCTTGTGTTTCCATCTTTTCACTAAATACAGACATGATGAGCTCGTAAGTCCCGTCCAACTTTTGTTTATTCTTTTCATAAAATGCTACCCCTTGGGAGTCATGCTCCTTGTGTTCTAACTGTCCTACCCTAGATGGCCGATCAGCAAACACCTGAACTACTTCGTTTGTCACTTCAGGACCTCGCAATCCGCGTGAAGATCTGCAAATTAGGTGGTATCGAAGATACCCTCAGTCAGGCATTAGATCCCCCGTCTGCCAAGAACATTCGCCGCGCGATAGACGCCCTGATAGATGTTAGGGCGCTAACCCCAGGTGAAGACTTAACGCCCTTGGGTATTCAACTCGCCCGGCTGCCATTAGATGTATTCTTGGGTAAACTCATACTCTACGGGAGCATATTCAAATGTCTGGATGCTGCTATTACTATTGCAGCAATTTTGTCTTCAAAATCCCCATTTACTGCTCCGTTTGGGGCACGAGCACAGGCAGACACCATCAGACTTGCTTTTCGGAGAGGTTAGTAGACTGCCTTTCTTGCTGAAATACAAAAGCTTACATGTCCAGGTGACTCCGACCTTTTAACCATATACAATGCGTACTTGGCTTGGAAGCGTGTTTGCCTAACTAATGGGTCCGAGTACCAATTTTGCAAGAAGAACTTTTTAAGTCAGCAAACTTTATCCAATATTGAGGACCTCAAAGGCCAACTCGTTGTCTCTTTGGTAGACTCAGGCTTCCTTCCACTCACCGACCTGGAAAGAACTATGCTTAATAAGTATGCCATCTATGCAATCTATGTTGGGAGGAGTATACTGATTATATAGGACACGATTCTCTAGCAGAAAGCGGCAGTTCTTTGACATTCCCCAGAGAGCCAATGCTAATAGCGATAACGACATCATAACTACGTCGGTTATTGGCTGGAGTTTCTATCCCAAACTGCTTATCCGTGATGGGAGAGGTTTCCGCAACTGTGCGAATAACCAGTCTATCAGCCTACATCCATCATCTGTGAACAAGGGCCATCACGAATTGAAGTGGCTGTCTTACTACCACATCATGCAAGCAAAGCAGTATGTTGAAATGGCCATTTGTACAAAATTCTTCCATTAATATTCCCAGGTTCTACAATGCGCATGAGACAACCGCGGTAGAGGATTTTGCGATTGCTCTTCTTTGTGGGGACGTTCGCTGCGATGTAAGACCCCCTCTATGTTTCTTTTCAGAAAGACAAAGCTAACTTCAGCCTCCACAGATGTACGCTGGTGTTTTCATTTTAGATGGAAACAGAGCGCGATTTGCAGTCTCTGATTGGAAAGCGATGTTGGTGATCAAAACTTTGCGAGCAAGGCTTCGCGATATTTTGACAAGAACTTTCAAGAATCCTGGAAAAGCCCTCACGACTCAACAACAGAAATGGATGGATGTTTGGCAGAAGGTATTTTCCCAGGAGTTTAAGGACAGATAATCTTGCAAGGCGGGCGAGGCCTCGTTTGGTAAAACCTCCAACTGTAGGACTAGCCAACTTCAGAGGCCATTCAGGGACTACACTACAGCAGCGTACAAAATAGAAAATCCGAATTTAGCCTCTAATGAGGAATTTGGCACCATTCTTGTAATTCTTTTGAGCCCAGCCTCCACAAGCTGTGTCTCAAAACTTGAAACTGACCTATTAATACAACAAATTAATGCTGGTGGGGGCTTCAGCTGTTTAGGGACAACATTTATTTCTGCTCCTCAAATTTACCTTAAAGCACCGTGAGAGACCTTTGGCACTTAGGAATGGTATGGCCGCAACGGTGCTTTTGTGAGCTTCACGACCGAGCCACACACTTAAGCTACATTCTCAATCATAATCTAACACTTACGAATGTAGCAATCAGTTCAATGGCATTACTTATCCATAAATGCTTACAGTAGCTTATTTCAAGATTAAAACTAGACCACATGCTGCGCGACTTCGTTGAAAAGGATATCAATGATGTGAAATCACGGGCGAGAAGAGTTGAAAGGGCTTCAGGCTAACCGAGTGACCCAAAATGGGCTATTTAATCGAACTTGTAATACAAACGGACGGAGTGGTTTGGAAAGAGAAAGTAACCTAAACAAACTAAGGATACAACAGTTACTTGATACAAAACTGCATAAGTTCTTATGCTAATCTTACAAAGACCTCCATGCCGCTCATACCAACGCACCGGTTGCGTTAGCGGCCATACCCATCCTTCCCTTACTCTACCATATTATAATACTCAATCTGAGCTTGAACTGTCTTCATGAGTCAACTCCTGGATCAATTCCTCATGAATATAATTTCGAACGAACTCCTCCAGATTAGACTCAGCAGGGCCTGTCACTTTAACCTCTACAGCTTCTTCATCGAAATTTGCAAGAATCTTAATGCTGGCGGTTTTCAAGTGTTGCTTTGCAGCATTCTCAATGACTTCCATCCCAGCTATTCGGTTTGCAACGTTGGTGAAAATAATCGTGACCATCTTACGACCAGACTTCTTCGAAGATGAAGTTGGCAGGTCGATCCGGATTGGAGTGTTGTCCATGATACTAGCTTCTTTTGGCCCGACGTCCTGGTCGGGAGTCTGGTATGTGGGGTCTTTTTTACTCTCCCTGGGCGTTGACAGTGCTGATGAATGTAGCTGAAAATAATTCCGGGAAGCAAGAAAACTCTTGCTGGGGCGTCTTGGTAGGGCAGACAGGGCCTTACCAACTGAAGGAGGCTCGCTTAATTCGCTGCTGTTCACCTGTATACCCCCCATAGTGCTATCGCCTTGCACATCCTCGCCGCTTCGAATTCTCTTACGCGAAGGCCCGTCTCCACTACTGGTGGTTCTCCTGTTCCGAGCTTGTTGATATTTTTGAGCTTCTTGAGCTTCCATTGCAGTACCAACTGCTTGCGCAGATGTAACGGTATTCTTGTAACCATTCCAAAGTTCGTATCCATCCGCAAATTCTAAGTCAAGCCAAGGTACGCCAATATCGTTAGGCACGTTATTTTCTGGGGATACAACATTGATGCCATCAACAGAATTGTCCGTATTCGTATCCAAATTAGAAGAGGCGTTTCTGTCATTAGACTTCTTGGGGGGTGATGGTAGCTTGAAATCGGGCCCGAACACTTCCGCCGCCTGTTTCGCTGTTCGTATTTTTTCCATGAGCTGCTGCTCTTCCGTTGGGTTGTGGCTCAATGGATCGTAGCTCAGGGAACCTGGATCGTTTGTTACTCGATCTGGTGGTGGTGGAATCCCAGATTCCTCTCTCATTCTCGCCAACTGGCGCTCGAGATCCCCGATATATCTCATCGCGTCTGAATGTATAGCCTCGTCGGAATTCATCTCGAGTTCGATATGACTTACTCCAGAAGAAGGCAGAGTAGCTTGGCTTCCTTCGCAAAATCTTCTCAGAAATTCGTTGCGAGTGTTATTGATGTTCCGCTCGATGGCACGTCCTTCAGCTGCAAATTCTTTGGTGTCGTTAGAAGAATGGGGAAGTTGAGAGGTTTCGATCTCTCCTTGGTTGAGAAAAGAAGGTACGTATGAGTAGCGACTAGCTGCGGTCGATCTTTCTCTGCTCATAACAGTTTCTTCCGCATTCGAGATTTCCTGAAGTCTTGACAAAGGGTGATATCGCAATATGTTATGTAACTTTTCCTCGGCTTGATCATGTCTAATTTTACCCTCTGGGCAATCTATGGGTTTATCTGGGTCGACCTGTGGATCGAGAGTAGGTTTACGACCTGTACAACCACGCATGATCCAATGCACCGTTCCCTTAGGAACATGAACTTGCTCAAGTTTGTCGAAGAACTCCTCATGGCTCTTAGCAATACCATGAACAACCTTTGCATCATGAATTGGCCAGGTTCTACTAAACACATCAATAGAATTCGCATCAATACCGGCGGCTAATGGCAAACACTCGATGAGTGGCTTCTGGTAGTCTATAGTTGGTTGAGATGACTCGAAGATGTTTCGTAGCGTTTGGGCTGCTAGCAATTCTTCCGCACCAGGATGTTGGCCATTTGGAAGTGTAGGTCTGTACGGGGTACAGTTGTTGTAGTATTTTCTCACGCGAGCGCAAAAGAGAGAGTTTTCAGATTCCGTGTCACTTCTCTTCCTGTCCAAGGCGTCTATTTCCGAGGAGCGTGCCATAGGCTTATCGGGGCCAGCTGCGGTATCTGGCTGCTTTGGGCCATTGTTTGAAGTTACTTCAGCTAAATCCACCGTAGGTCGCGGTTGAGTTGTTGCTGAACGCGAGTTACTATCCAGGAGCTTTCCCTTTCCTTGAGTAGCATCTAAGCCGAGAATTCCAGGTTTGACTCTTCTTGCAACAGCAGATCTCTTCGGGTTGTACTTTTCGCGAGCTCCACTTGCCCAGTTTATGCGATTAATGAGGTGACCAGTTTGGTAGTTGTCTCCTCCTACGAATACGAACTGCTCAACCAGGGTCGCATAAGATTCATCTTCTTTCAATGGCGGTGCGATGTAACCTCCACGCACATCCTCATCGTATATGAGACCTGCGTCTTTTGGGGTTCGGGTCATTCGGGCAGAGTTGTTAAGCGCGTTGTCGTCGACGTCGCTTTTGGGAGCCATCCTTTTTGTTGTTGGGAATGTGGTTACATACAGTGAGGAGGGTGTTGTATTAGGTTGAGAAGTCAGTGTGTGAGGGAGTTATTGTAATTTGGAACAAGGTGAGATAATAAGCGAGCTTGAAGTATATGTGTTGCGATTGTTTGTATGTGCGGTGGTATTTTAGTGGCCTTCCTATGATTCGCTGTATTATTTGACTAACTAGAACAGACCCTCTGAGTTCATATCCTCAAGTACTAATTCACTCAATGCAATTTTCTTCGCTATTAAATAACCGCTACGGTATCTAATACCTTAGCTAGCTACCGCCAACAACAGTCAGTGTTTACCAGAATCTAGCTGAATCTCCTGCCACGACGTAGATGGCCAATATATCTGCAGTAGGAGAATGTTTTGCTCAAGTTCACCTTTGGTAGAATCATGTCATGCCTAAATATATCACTATCGTCGAAGCTAACAACGTAAATTGGTTAGTTTCACTCAAAACCCCAAAGGCGATGTTATAACAAGAAATACAAGCATACCACTGGAATAGTCCATAGAGTAGATATTGGTATGTCTTTAGTTAATACAGAGACAGGAGGGAATAGAGACTTAACACTTTGCACCTTTACGATAAGCGAGGTAGTGTCTTTGAGGTTTTACGGTCAATGCTCTTTGGACTGTTATGAAGACCGTGGTGGAAGGCTAATTTAGTTTTTATTGTAAATGTTTTCAGCTTGATTATAAGACTGGTTTTTTGATAAGAAGGTCGTGAAGTTGTATGTCAGGTTATTTGTTGAAATGAGTCTGCAGTTATTAAAGTCATGAGTCGTTAGTTGTGAGTCGTTTTCAAAATATAGGATTAGCGACGCACTTTGTGAATACTCCGATGCGTGACCTTACTATACTTAGTAGTAATGGCATAGAAGGCATTGATGTGTAGATTGGAATTTTGATGAACAATAAACAGATGTAAGCACAGCACATCAACATATCTCTGATGTTAAATACACATAAATCAAACCGTATCAGCGTATCGACTGCATCTGAAGTTTCACTTGTCTCACTAAGTGGCTCCAAGCAAGTTAGCACTACTAGCCACTGTGCCGGTCCCCCGTGCCGTCGTCGGTACTTGAGAAGGCTGTGGTCGAAGTTCCGGCAAAGCATTGAGAATAATATATTACAGGATTTCGTACTGGATCTGTCACCGCACCGCTACTGGAAGTTGCTCCCTTGTTGTTAGCTTGTGGGTTACTTACATCGGGTTACTTACATCGGGCTACAAAGAAATCGAGACGAGTAGGCTAACTGTGTTTTTAGGGCGCAACAGTGAGGATCTAAAAGCTCACGACAAGGCTGATGGTTTTTAATGCCTCCATAACTGATGTAATTATTGGCAGTTTTTACTGTACCGAGCATAAACCGTGGCGATGCACTTAAGCCACAGATGAGAAAACAGTGAAGGAAACTAGTTCCTACAAAACAGAGGAAATAATCCAAGTAAAGAGACAAAGCACAGCCTCCTTTCTAGATTAATGACAGCCTGGCCAAATCCCAAATATCAATTAAGGCTCATATAGGTATAGCGTTACTCACAGCATCACTCCAGTCCGCTGCGGCGCCAAGCATTCATTCTGTATAAAGAGTTTAGCTCCCGAAGACAGGGTTTAAGAGCTGAAGTGTTCTACAGATGTATGCATCACTACAAACTAGATACTTTCACTTACTCCATATAACAGCGAACTAGGCCAGCAGACTATCCTATCCATAATGAAAATCATGACTATCGTAACTCAAAGTAAAAAGTAAAAAGCGCGAATCACGTACAGCTGCCACGATTGCAACGCCAAAACCAATGGTAGGTCCGGCCACCTTACAATGACAAGGGCTCTAGCAAACCCAAGGAATTAGTATGCAGTCCGTTGCTCTCTTAAGTGA
Source organism: Pezicula rhizophila (assembly GCA_022190145.1). Lineage (NCBI taxonomy): Eukaryota > Fungi > Ascomycota > Leotiomycetes > Helotiales > Dermateaceae > Pezicula > Pezicula rhizophila. Next base: position 49,832 of record JAJONI010000046.1, read on the forward strand.
ATCGTAGAGTTGAACTTCAAGAAAAAGGATTATAAAGGGAAAAATATGAGCTATGTTTTGAACATTGGGCGGGCAGAAGAAGTGATAAATTGTAATCAAGCCTAGCGGGTTTGACTTTGATACTTCTGAGAATACCTCAGTGTAGGTGATAGAGTTGAGCAAAGACGAATTTTGGATGACGATGAAAGCATTAAAATAAAACATTACGAAGGTACAGTATCAGTGCAACTTTGGGTTCTAGATGACGTAATTTAACGAGTAACAAAGTTGGCGCTGGTGAACGATGAACCTACAGGCTACTCTACAGAGCACTACTGCTGTACATACCTACTGTACCTAGAGACCGGCGGCGTTCGTCGCCTAGCCAAAGTCAATCTACTCCTCCATATGGTATTGTGGCAAAAAATTAAGGTACCTCGGTAGTGTCGAGTGTCATATTTTTTTTTTAATTTTTATGTTTTCTTATCGATGGGCTGTAGTGCCTCATGTCAGTCATGATATGCGGTAACCGTACTGTACCTCGGGTGGGTACTCAAGTCTGACGTGGCAATTGAAGCCGGATCTCAAAAGTCGTGATTCGTCAAGTTGGTGCTCCTCGAAGGCATAGTTTTGCTATGAGGTGCAGAACAAGAGAAAACTTAGGTAGGTAGATAACCTAAAAATGATAGATAATAAATGGACCCTCCAGTTACTCCACCACAGGCTCAAAGTTATATATTTACCCACAGTAGGTAGTAGGTAGTACAATACTGACCAACTACTAGGAGAAGAAATTTTGCTTTAGACTGACTAACCTGACCTGTGGTCGAGCGGGGACCACTCGCCTTTTCCTCTTTGGGCGATTGATTGCCTGATGTTAGATAGACAGACTCCAGCCGTAGCCTTGTCTATGTAAAAAAAGTAGGGTACTTACAGTACTTACCTACCTACCTCCTGTACCCATGGGAGTCCTCAAGAACAACAACAGCATTCTTGACCTCCTACGACCCATACATCCATATCGCCACCAGCAAGAGCATCTGCCTCTGCTCTCTCTCCCTACATTATCGGCCTACAAGGTCCAAGGAAGAAGGAACCATCATCTCTACACTACCTAGGTACCGTCATCTGGTTGGCACGTGTCACGGATAAATATTTCTCCTAGACTCCGGCGCGATTTTAAGCCTTGCCTTGCTTGCTTTCAGATCTGCTTGCGACGATCATCGAGCCGCCCTCACGACAATTTTACCCAGAGATTACGGAGAACCGCCGCCGGTGAAGGAGCTGCCCAAAAGTGACAGCGATGACTTCACCGCAAGCTGCAACGATAGAAGTCGTTGCCGCCATGGCTTCTACGGAAATCAGTCACGATGACAATCCGCGCCCGCATCTCGATCCCCACCAAGTGACAGCGGTGAATGCCGAGGAGGACGCTCCGAAGAACGATCATGATTCTCGCGAACGAAGTGCAACTTTACCTGTGGAGGTGCCACAAGAGAGCAAAGAGCTCGCAACGGTTGAAGAACATGCAGGAGACGTGCGGACTCAGAACGGAGACATGCACCTGACAATGGAGGCCGCCATCCCGGACGGCGCAAACCTCATTCAAGACAGTCAATCTGGCTTTCCTCCCATGAGTACTCTCGATATGGATGCCGATACACTCAATGTATTAATGATGATGAACGGCGGCCAATTTTACGACCCTGCTATCAATGGACTCGTGGGTTCAGTACCCATGGATACTCTTGGAGCAATGCCTCCGCAAATGGACGGAGCTTCGCAACATCGACCATACCTAGATCCTTCACCATACCTCCACGAGAATGATGAGACGCGCATCTCTGCATACGCAAAGGTCGAATTTGCAGATGGGGAGTTCTACATGAATACACACCAAATAATCCTAGGTCGTGATCTTGCTGCAGCACAAGCGGCTCAGAGACGTGATCGGATGGCAGAGCAGATAGTGCTGGAAGAAGAGAGAAACGAGGAGAGAAAGGCTGCGGAGCCAAAGACGCCAATACGAATCAATCGCGAAGGAAGTCGACATGGCAAGTCCGTGATAAGTGATAGTGGAGGGATCTTGATGGAGGGTGACGATTATGACAGTGACGAGCGTGCTAGGAGGAAGGAGCGGAGGCTTCGTAAGAGCAGGAAATCCACTACTGGATCTTCATCACAGCACGTGTCCCTGTCAAGAAGGAGTTCTCTAGCTATGCCTGATGCACACACGGTATACCATGCGCAGCCTCAAGTCAGACGGGCTGCTCCAGTAACTTCCGGGGGTGTTCCTGTCGATCTAGCTTCTCTACGCCCCTCTCCTCATGACTGTCCGTTAGTTGGCATACACCCTCCAGCAAGTGAACCTTATTCCAAGTACAAGGCTATTTCTCGGCAACATGTCAAGATTGCATTCAATGCGAAGAAACACTTATTTGAAGCAATAATCATCGGTCGGAACGGTGCGTTCATTGATGAGTTATTCTACCACGGTGACAGTGTTGTACCGTTAAAAAGCGGCAGCAGTCTCCAGATTGGTCCTGTCTACATGCGATTTGTACTCCCAGATATTGCCATCGGTGAGACTGGTGCAGAACAGAGGGTTGAATATGAAGACTGTTCACCCAATGGCAGTCGACTCGAAAAGCACTGTTCGGCAGGTGGCAAGGAAATGAGCCTTGAGTTTGATGATGATGATGGCCGACGGAATGCCGATTCAAGCGATGATGAGTCGGGCCAGGACCAACATGTTCCCTTGGGAGAAGAAGGGGAAGGAAGGGAAGATGAGAATGAGCTTGATGGCGAGGAGGAGCAAGAGGAGTGGGAAGATATGGATGCCGATGGGGAGGATGAAGACGAGACTAATGGATCCGCGCTCATGGAGAGCGTAGAGGAAGATAATCATCAGCCAATGACATCAGCAGATGTCGCTCAGACTGGTAGGCCTCCAAAAAGACGAGGCCCAGGTCGACCTCCGAAGAATGGCGTACGGTCCAAGAGGGAAGAACAGTTAGCAAAGAGAGAGGCTCTGGCACAAGAGAAAGCACAAGAAAAAGCACAAGAGAAAGCAAAGAAGACCGTCCCACAGCAGTCTGAGACTGGGAAGGAGAACAAGGATGGCAAGGTGAAGAACAAGGTTGGACGACCAAGGAAACACCCGAGACCCGACACGCCGCCAATCAAGACTGAGAAGAGGAAGTATACAAAGAGGAAGCCAAAAGAGCCTGCAGATCCTAACGCCCCCAGACAAGAAGGCGAAGGCGAGGAAAAGAAACCGAAGAAGGAAAAGCCTGTCAAGCCTCCTCGCTCGCCCACGCCTCAATATGATGTAGACCAACTTACTGAGGAGCAGAAGAGTAAACCCCCACAGAATTATGTTCAACTCATCTACGACGCCTTGAGAGACTCACCTACTGGTCAGATGTCTCTGCCTCAAATTTATAGATCGATGCAGCGTAAATATCCGTACTTCGTAGTCAGTACAACAACCTCTGGATGGCAAAGTAGTGTACGGCACAACCTCTCACAGAATAATGCATTTGAGAAGACCCAGCGAGACGGAAAAGGCTGGATGTGGGCTATCAAGGAAGGTGCTACCATTGAAAAAGAAAAGAAACGACAAAAGACGCCACCTCCTCCAGCGTATCCGCAATATCAACAGCCAATTTATCCCGGTGCACCATGGTTCCCCCAAGGTCAATACCCTCCAGGTCAATATCCTCTTCCTGTTTACGGGATGCAACCTAACTACGGTCCTGGACAAATGCATCCACAGTATGTACATGGTCCTCCGCCACAAATGAATGGACATCCAATGCCTGGTCCGCACCCTGCAATGAATGTCCAACCAGTCAATGGCCAACCAATACCGGGATATCCTAATCCTCTTCATCCACAACTGACCGCGCCTGGTCCTGGTCTATCTGCCACACCTGGTGGAGCAACATATCGCTCACCGTATGCACCAGATCCAAATCCGAATACTGCAACGACGACTCCTCAACCTGGTGACCCACAACCACAGTCGGATCAACAGCGGCCCCAGCCAGGTGGGAGTCAAGCACCGTACCAAAGTCAGTACCCCACGGCAGGCACATCTTCTGCCCAAGGCCCACCGCCCGTGCAAGGCATGCAAATTCAATCAGGCACCCAAGGTTATCCTGTTTCTACCTCTAATCAGCCAAATATACAAAGTAACAGTCCCGCACCACATCCGTCCCCTCCTGCGCAAGGCCCGTCTCCTCACACTACCTTTGGTCAGCCAGGTACGGAAGGTCACAGCCCCGCGCCACTTTCAAACCTTCCTACGCAAAACCTGCCTGAACAGTCTTCCTCTGGTCCTGCTATGGCTCCACATCCCCAACCAAGTATCTCAGTAGACAGTAAAATTATACAAGAATTCAAGAGTGCCATGGTTGAAGGTTTGAAAGCAAAGACTGATAACCCTGAAGCTCTAGTCGACTCTGCGATAAATCGCGTCATAGGGCTATCAACAGAGAGCACAGTTCCTGGCAACCCTCTTGAATCAGGCATCATGGATGGGCTGAAGCAAATGCTTCTACGTCATAAGTCAAATTCAAAACTAGCTGAGCAACCGACTTCCCAGGCTCAAAGTACGCAACAGAGCCCCCTTGTTACTGGGAACGACAGCGGATTATATGTTAAGGCATCGCAATCACCAAAACCCACTGAGGAGAAAACGGGGCCAACAGTCATGCAGCCACCTCTTATTGGACAAGCTCAAAGTCGTCCTTCGGTACCCAGGCCGCCCATGATGGGAATGAAGAGAACAAACTCGGATAGCCAAACATCTTCTCGACTCAGCCAAACCCCTTCTGCCTCTCCAGCACCCACAAAAGGGCCTGCTCACGGGATCAGCACTTCAACAGTTGGTACTGGAAACGACTCCATGCAGAACACAGGACAAGTGTCGACACCCGCCATGGGTTCTGGCGATATAATGTCTACATTTGAAACTACACAGATAATTGGACAGAAGAGGTCTTTAAGTGATGCAGATAACGCAAGAGAATTCAAGCGGGAGTGCACTTCCGGACTACCAACCAATTGAAGATGTTGTATTAGGAGAACAGAACCGATTTCGTATGGGGAATGATAGGATTTTTTTACGGGGCGTTTTGGAGTTAGTGAACGGCATAGCATGGCATGGTTGGGCATACAAAATGGTGGGACCGGATCTGTAGCTTGTTGCCCTTATTTTGCACTTGCTAGGCGTTCAGGCAAGATATCCCGATTAAGGCATTTGGGGTACCTATTAGCTAGTAGCTGCAGTATGTGTGTTTAGAGTTCAATTGAACTTTCCATCTTGGAATAGTGTAGATACAAGACACGTATCAACAGGAAGCACGTAATTTATATGCTGGCTGTAATATTACCTTGATTGTAAAGCATCTTGTCTCACTTACAGTATTATGCTATGTGCTTGCTAGGTCTAGTA